>CAXHUQ010000417.1:57500-70000 GCA_964020085.1 Micromussa lordhowensis
GTTTGACTTCTTCTGCAGTCCCACAAGAACAATTTTCCAATAATTACGAAGTAATTTAAAAGATCAAGTAAAGGGCATTTTTTTTCTGAAAATATCCCAAATAGAACATCTTTTAGGGAGAGATGGATTTGATGTTTTGATAGTAGGAGCCAATATAATGCAAAATCTGTCCAGAATTGTCTAGTGTGTGAACAGTTATAAAAGAAATGATCTGAGGTTTCCGACTCAGTTTTACAAAACGTACACAAATCGTTGCTTTTGTAACCAATTTTACATAATTTGGTATTTGTATAGAGAATAGAGTTTATAACTTTATACTGGAAAGCTTTTACATAGGATTCAAGTGCAACAGAATGTGGTAATACGAAAATTCGATTGATTTGATCGATTGTAAAATCAAAATCCCTCTGCAATTTGACGGTGATATTGGGATGTTGAGCCTTTCTGGAAGCAAGCAGAGAATAGTAATCTTTTGATTTTTTCTGTCTAATATCGAAAGTGTTATTTTTAAATGTAAAAGAGGGAGATAGGGTTGATAATGGTACATTCGCGGACCTTAGCTGTGAGGGTATAGAGTGTCGAAGACCCGCCAACTGAAGAAAATTGGTTTTGTTTATCTTGTTCGAGAGATGAGTGAAGGCAACATTTATATCCCGGTCAAAAAGAAGATCATGCGTGTACGTAATTCCTGCTTCGCGATAATTTTTGAAATAGACTGGTTTGTTATCTATTTTTATTTCTTTATTGTTCCAAATAATTTTTTGATAATCCTTTTCTTCGGCAAAGGTATCGCGAAATTCTGACCACCATTGCAGAAGTTCATAGTAGAATGGAGAGGGTAAGTTAAAATCTTTGACATCAAAGTTGCAGCTAAGAAAGAAGATACCCCCAACGTGTTCTAACAGATAAAGAAAATATCTCTTCCATGTAGCACTTGAATCATTAAATACTCTCTGTAGCCATCCTAACCTCAAAGATCTAATCATGCAATCAACATCTATCATTTTTAAACCACCCCTCTCATAATCATTTATTGCAGACACACGAGTTACTTTATCTACACCGTTCCACAGAAACTTGAAAAGTAATCGATTCAGTTCACTTACTACTTCTTTTGGTGTTGGCAATATAGAGCAAACATAAACAAACTTCGAGATCAAGAAGGATTTGATTATTGTTACTTTTCCATGAAGAGATAGACCCCTCGAAGACCATATATTAATAAGGTTTTTGATACTGTCAAGCCTTTCAATAAAATTCTTCTCTTTTAGAAGTTTCGGATCGTATGTAAAATAAACTCCTAAAGCTTTGATCGGGGTTTTAGGCCACTTGATGCAAAATGGTTCTTCCTTTTTTCCTCTAAATGAACCAATCCACATACCTTCCGTTTTTGAAGAGTTAATATTGAGGCCAGAAATATTTTGAAAAATCTCCATCAGTTTAAAGAGTGATTTTGCTGAATCGACATCAGCTAATGTTGCAGTTGTATCATCTGCATACTGCAGAACTTTTGTTTCCTCTTTTCCAATAACAATACCTTTAATATCTGGGTCCTGTCGAATGGCGATTGCCAGCGTTTCTACCGCAATTACAAAAAGGTATGGAGATAAAGGATCTCCCTGTCGAACGCCACGTTCAAGTGGGAAGAAGTTTGACGTTAAGCCGTTGTTTATGATACAACTTTTTATGTCTTTGTAGAAAACTCTAACCCAGCGAATGAAGTCTGGTCCAAAATTGAATTTCTCGAGACATTTTATGAGAAAACCCCATTCGACACTATCAAAAGCCTTCTGGAAATCATTAAAAAATCATTAAACCGGGGATATTTTCCGTTGCAGTGAAATCCATAATATCGTAGATAGATCGTATTGTTTCGCCTATAAAACGATCTTTTACATATCCAGTCTGATTTTGATGGATTATGTCAGGTAGAACAGTTTTTATCCTCCATGCAATTGCTTTAGTCATAATTTTTGTATCCACATTTACAAGAGAGATGGGGCGCCAATTTTCAAGAAGCGAGCGATCTTTCCCTTTTTTTTCAATTAGAGTGATGACAGCTTGTTTTTGAGAGTTAGACATCTCACCTTTTTCAAAACATTCGTTGACACATTTGATAAAACTATCCTTGAGAGCTGCCCAGAAGGTTTTGTAGAATTCAATGGGGATACCGTCATTCCCAGGGGTTTTGTTTAGATCAAAGCTGTTTAGTACACAAAAGCATTCCTCTGATGAAATAGACCCTTCGCATTGCTTTTGCTGTTCTTCAGATAGTTTTGGAATATTTAGATCGTTTAAGAACGCAGAGATTTTTTGTGAAATTTCTGGATCATTGTTTGTACTCTTATAGAGGTCTCGATAAAAGCGCTCCTGCTCCTTAAGTATACAAAACGGATCTGTCTTGATTACGCCACTAATAAGAAGTTTTCGTATATGTTTCTTTATGTGATTTCTTTTCTCCAGATTTAAAAAATACTTCGTGCTTTTTTCCCCGTATTCATGCCAGCGCACACGCGCTCGTATGATGATTCCTTTGGTTTTTTCCTCGTAGAAGGTTTCCAATTTTTCCTGAGCAGTTTGATATCGTGATGCATTTAAGTCACTCGGAGTCATTTCAAACTCTTTCTTTGCCTTACTTAATTCTTCTTGAAGAGTTTTTTCTTTCTCATTCCTTTCCTTTGATTTTCTCTTAGAGAAATTTGTTGCGTGGGCCCTTATATTATATTTAATCCAATCCCAGACACTCCGATGGTCTGTAAGTTCCTTTCTTCCCTCTGCAGCCCATACTGGAAGCAGTTTTGTAACACTGTTTACATACGCATCGTCCGCTAACAGCGAGCAGTTTAACTTCCAATATCCAGGACCCTTTTGCCCATTTTCAAGCTTTCCAATTTCTAGCGCGATTGCATCGTGGTCTGTTCTAATGGCGGGAATTATCTCACTCGATCTCACCATGTCAAATAAATTGTTAGATATTAGATAATAATCAAGTCGACAAAATATTCTTGGAGATTTTTGACTCCAAGTATAGCTCTTTATATCTGGGTTTTTAATTCGCCATATGTCGACCAAATCAAGTTGACTTTGTAAGCATTCGATACAATTAGTAACTGATTTTCTTTGGAGCAGCACGCCCCTTCTTTTTGTAAGACTGCAAATAGGTTTTTAAAGAAGTTTATAATATCTTTGTCTTTGTTTGGAGCGTATATGTTTATTAACACATACGTTTTATCTTGGATGACAGCTTTTACAATAATGTAGCGCCCCATAGGGTCAAGAATCTGCTGATGAATAGAACAATCAAATCCAGCTTTAATCAAAATTGCAACTCCACGTGCGTTGGAGCTTCCGTGGGATGTTATGATCTCTGCACCCCATTCATTCTTCCATTGTGTTTCTGTTATTACTGTAGAGTGTGTTTCTTGTAAAAATATTATACCTGCTTTACGTTTTCTGCACCAAGTGAACATTGTTCTTCTTTTTTGAAAATTACTCATGCCCTTTACGTTAAGTGATACTAATTTAAAAACATCTGCCATTTAGTAGTATCTTGATCTGAAATTGGAAACTGCAGAGGAAGCCAAACCAAGAAGCCTTTGGTGACGAAGAAGTATCTCAAGAGAGAGGAAATAAATTATCTTTGAAATCAAAGTACTATAAAGAAAAGCTGTTAAAGTATGTGCGCATTGAGAATAACTAAGATTTGCAGGCGTTGATTGATGCCTATCGTTTGTAAAAACGAATTTATAATTAATTGCCGCATCGCCGTATACAAGAAGATAATTTATACAAACTACATATAACGTAAATACACAAAATGTTTCTCTAACGTGCATTTGAGCTCATCAGCCCTCGGTCTGCCTAAACTGTGCTATTCATAATAAGTCCATAGTAAGGAAGTTTTTCGGTCTCCACACCCCTATATACTTGTCCGTTAATGATTAGTTTATCCACTTTGAAAAAAGCAGACTGTTTCCCTTGTTTAGCCTTCTTTAGTACTGGGTACAGTTTCTCATGAATTACATCAATCTCTTTGGGATAGTCGTGTGAAATTCCGATCCCGGTACCTTTCAAGTTTTTAACCTTTGACATTACATACTCTTTATCCTGATAAAAACTAAATTTGGCGATTATCGGCCTAGGCTTAGTACGAGTTTGCGAGTTACGCCGAGTTGGTAGGCGATGCACCCGCTCAAAGCGAATTTCATTCATGTCTTCTCTTATTATTCCCAATTTCGCTTCCATCATTTTTCTTACTAAATTTTCAGTTTCTCGCGGTGCCTCACCTTCTGTTTCGTTGAGATTGAATATCTTTATGTTTTCCCTTCTCGTATAGGCCTCTAGTTTGATGTTTCGGCACTTTATCTGCTCCATCTCCTTTCTAAGTTTTTGCATCTCCTCGCTGCCTTGTGCTTGTTGCATGCATAAATTTGCCACGCTGGGTTTTAATTCTTGTAGTTCTTCCTTCGCGTTTTCTGCAGCCTTCTTTAAATCTTTGTTTTCATCTTCGATGGTTTTTAGACGATCCTTTAGAGTAGCAATTTCGGAAAACAAGTCCAGCAATTTGTCCATCTTGGCCTCTAAATTTGCCAGCCTTCCAGAAGCTTCGGACCAATGGTGCCATCACACTCTTCATCCGTTTGAGAACCGGTAGTTTGTCGTAGTCTCTTGCGTGAGGTAGTCTTCGACTCGGTAGAATCGGTGGAGACCTCTTCCGTTGCAAGATCGATCTTCCATTTTCTGCAGACGGAGCGCTGATTAAATTTAAATTCACATACTTTTTTAAGATTTCTTCAGGAGAGATCAAATACACGTCTGTCTTCTACCTTTGCTACCGCGCCTTGACCGGTGATTCACATTTAAGATTATTAAAATTTGAAATAAAACGTTCATCACTCTTGAGAATTCGAGCATTCAAAGCTGTAAATTTTCCAGACAGAAGCTAAATAATGAGATAACTAAAATCCTTACCTATAACTTTCATTCAAGCCTGCTTGTTTGTAGCCAATGACTAGCCCCGTCTCTTTCATTGCTTTAAAGTATTTGAAATCTGGATGCGATTCTTGTGTTCTTCTCAAGAGCTCCCTAGCTTTCTCCTTGTATGGCTCCTTCTGTTCAGGTTTCATTTCGCGCCAATGTTTACCAAGGATTGTGCTGATCTGTCGATTATCTCTGCCAGGATACAATACGTTGAAAGGCCTGCGGTACCGCTGACAGTATAAAAGGAAGGCATTCATCGGTCTCTTGATGTGATTGACAGGTGTCTTACTGTTGCCATTTTGCAAAGGTTTCGTGGAACTCTCCTCTCTCTCCACTGATCCTTGGCTTTTCAATTCTGATATGGGCTCTGAGATCGGTAATAATGAGCCAGCTGGCAAGTTTTCATCAATTGTAAGTTCAGGAGTACTACATGGAGCTGCATCATTTTGCCAATCAACTACTCCAAAGGAAGATTGGTTCAAACTGAGCGCATTGTTGTCTTGCAAAGAGGCTTTGAGATCTTCTGTTTTTAGCCCTTTCTGGAGGTAAGCCTCCCTGGTGTTTTTCAGTAACTGCATGATATGACTGATTTTACTTTCAAGTATTTCTTTCTTTGAAAGACAGCTGTTGTTCAAGTTACTAAATGGCAGCATTGTGCTGAGATGTTGCAGCTCAGTACTAATTTTTCTTTCCTTTACTTTTTGCCTGTAAGCGAAAATAAATTTATTTAATTTCCTAAGCTGTCAGTGAAGGCTGGTGTTAAAAGCTAATGATCAAACAAACTTATCATATCAGTGATGCAGTTCTGTCTCTCATCAGATTGGAGAAGGACACTGTTCATCTTAGAAAAACATCTTGACCTATATCACCGAATTCTCCTGATGAACATTTTAGAAACTTTCATCATAATTTATAGTAAAGCAAAATTTCGATACTTAGCTTCAGACCTATTCCAATAAAAAAAATCAAAAGACCTTCAGTTGCAAATCTTAGCACAGATCTTACGTACACTTACACTGATTTTTGCTGCATGTAATTGAATGGATCTGCTAGTTTTTTAGGCTTTCCTGTTTTCTTGTTCTGAGTTTTAGCCTCCAGAGCAGACTTGTTTTTCTTTAATTTCCATGGTGTCTGTACTCGAACTTTTATTGGAGAGGAGAGATTTGCTTAAAACAAAAAGAGAGACACTGGTCAAACGCTTGAGTTGGAACTGTGTGCCTTCCTAAACCTCAAGGGAACAATTGTAATACAAATCATAAACAGTTGATAGCCACAAAACAAGGACAAACCCTTTGTTTCAGTTCTTTTCTTGCTTTTATCTGGTTTGACAGGTATTGTTCTGGGCTGAAAACTAAGCTGACATGTCTCATCTCCTAATGCTGCTTCCACTGGACTAATGCTTCCATTTTGCCACTTTAGATTTCCATACTGAAAATATTTAACAACAATTTACTACATATTGAAGCTTTGGGGTGATACATTAACAGCTCTGCAAGTTGAAATTAAGTAAGAAAACTTGGTACAAGTATCAATTTAACAAAACTAAGAAGTCACTTTCTTTTAGAATTTAATTAATCTTCCAGCTATTTTAAATTTTTATCATTTTATTTTCTTGCACTGTTTCTGTTATATTTTTTGACATTGCCAATGTCAGACTTGTATTTATGGATATGTTGTTAGTAAAATTTTTATTGTAGATTTTCTAGGCATAGTATTATAGATATCTAGTTTTATCCCAGAAGCTTCTTAGCTTTTACTCTCATGGCTAGCTTTCTATATCACACACTATTCCCATAGCAATCGTACAGCTACCTTGACTCAATGACGTACTGAAATTATATATTTAACACTGTAAATGATTGATCTTACTGATGTGTCCAAAAATTCTGAAACAGGAGGAAGAGCCAAGTGTGGTGTCCTTGGTGATACTACACATAGCAAAATAAGATAAGTTTAATGACCAATCCTATTAAAAAAAGACAATTTTTAAGACAAATCTTATTAATATCTATAACAAGGTTTAATAAAAAAACAAAAGCATTTGATTTAAAATATTAACAGTGCTGTAGATTTTCCGAGATCATAAACCTAGACGAGCTAATATCAAATTTCTAGAAGAGGAATAGATGTTTACCTTCTGTGCGCGATGTAACTTTGGAGTCTTGTTCAACGACGTCACTTCCTACATCTACATTTTCGAGCTAGAATTTTTGCACATGCAAAGAACATAGTAAACCGCCGGATAAACCGCAAGTCAGGTCAAGGCTGATGCAGGCTTTTCAGACTGCTAGTGAAACTCTGAAGGTGTCGAATCGTACTCAGAAGGCTTACTATGACCGCTGGGCGAGAGCCAACGCTTATCAAGTAGGGGAACGAGTTCTCTGGTTAGACAAGAAATCCCGAAGGGGTGGATCTATGAAACTGAATAGACCTTGGACTGGCCCTTGGATAGTCGTCAAGCGTCTAAGTGAAGTGGTTTACAGGATCAAGTACTGTGGGCCTACTGGGAGTTACTCCAGGGTCAAAAGGAGGGTGGTGCATTTTAATCAGTTGAAACCCTTCGTCGGAGCCAGCGACAAGGGTCAAGGCTGGGCTGCCATTGAGACAGGACCTACCAAGGCCTTGCGTCCTTCTTAAACTCAAGCGAGAAGTGATGCTGGGTTGATTGTGTTGGAAGATGATATTTTCCCGGAAGGTGTCGTGGATCCGGTGCCTGTTCAACTTCCCAAGCAGAGGAACCGGTTAGAAGATCTCAACGAGAGAGGCGTCCACCCCTCTGGACGCGGGACTATCAAATGGACACTTAAAGGGCTATTTGAAATTCTCATGAAGAACTGTACTTGACTTTCTTTTGTTTTTTTAGTTTTAGATTTCTTTGTCCTCTCTTAGAAGGGGATAGTGTAAGACTGGTACCGAGTATTGGAGTAGTGGCTACCAAGCTAGGCGCGGTAGCCAAGTGTGTCTTTTCAGAATTGTTGTACGGTTGTCGAGGCGGATGGTCGGAAATAAAGTCGTTGCATCTTTTAGAGGTTTCGTCCCTCGTTCTTACAGTTATCTGGAGGGGGGTTCTAAAATTAGCAAAGTAGCCCTTAAAATAAAGTAGCACCCCCCCTGAATTAAAGTTAAAAAGTTTCTTGTCCACCCCCGTGTAGAGGGGAGATTACTTTCAACCTCCCCTCCCCAACCTCCGATCCTCCCTACATCCCTCTTTACCTTTACACTACTTCTGGTATGTCAGCATCATCAAGAAATAAAACTTGGAAGCTGCTCTCCACATAATTGTCGCCTGATGAAGCAATGGACAAGTATAATGCTACCTACAGTATGTCAAAGTCATCAGTTTCAAGAAAGAAAAAGGAAAGCAGGAAGAAATCCGAACATCGAAAGAAAACAGCATCCGAACATAGGAAGCGAAGGGCTTGTATAATCTTCCAATCGCTGGGAGGAAGTCCCGTTGACTGGGATTACAACCCAGAGATATTTGGCATCCCGCAAATAGACTGTATTGACCAAGAGACATTATTAGCGGAGCTCCGGCGGCCGAAGGCCGCCAAGCGGAGCCCCATACCCATATTAGGAAACTGAAGGGAACCCATGAACTGATTTTCTCATGTGTATCATGGCTAGCGGTATTGCTCGTGGGCGCGTACGCACGACGACGACGACGACGGTGGTGGAGTCGCGCAACATGGCGGCCACAATTGACACGTAAACCAAAACGACACGTAAACCCTTGGTTTAAAGCGTCCTTTGGACATCCATGTTGCAGTCAATTGACACCTGTCAAAACAAGGAATCCGCTGACCAGTATCACGTGACCATATCGCGGGCTCAAGTTCAGGGCTCATCGAGGTCACGTGTTTTTTTAAAGTTGACCGCTGCCCAAGTGCTGCTTTTTTCGATCAGATCGCGGGCTCATGTCAGGATTAACTTGCTGTAAACAGCGTAGGGTTGGTAGGAAGCCGGTTAACGCTAACCCAGGATTAAAATTTAACCGAATTATAACCTTTTCTTTTGTACAAAGTTTTTTCACTGCTTTTGTTTTGCGTATTTTGCTTTCATTAAAATTCAAAACACAAAAACAATATACAGAAAATCTCACCGCAAAGTTACAAAACTCAAATCAAAATTCTACTTTATCCTCGGCTAGTTTGATTGGGCTCTGAACAACCCGGCCCAGGAGCTACGCTTTTAGGCTGGCCTAAATCTATATATTACTGTTTACCTCACATACGGACAAATCTTGTCTGAGGGACTTGCTTTCCTGTAAAAGCAAAGTTCGGGAAGCGGAAGTGCTTGTTCAAAACCAACTCGGGATTTGAATATACGTTTAATATTGTTGAGATAAACTGTTCATTTCTATTGGGTTAGATTTTGTTATATATATAGTGTGTTTAAGCGTGTGATCAGTGGGTTAGATTTTGTTATATATGTAGTGTGTATATATAATAACAAGTTTTAAGCGTGTGTTCAGTGGGTTAGATTTTGTTATATATGTATGTATGGTGTCGTAAGAAAAAGACTTGCTATGACAGTTAAAAAAAGGTATATCAAGCGTGAAAACAAAAGTTGTTTCAATAGTAAGAAAAAAGGTTGTTTCGACGATAAAATAAAGATATTTCAATTGTTGTAAAAGGTACTTTTGGACGGTAAGAACGACAGTTAATTCGATGGTAAAAAAAAATTGTTTCAACCGTGTTTCAAGGGTTTGAAAAAAAAGCTGTTTCGACAGTGAAAAGAAGAGGTTTCAACGGTAAGAAAAAGGGTTGCTTCGACTGCAAAAGAACGATGTTTCAACGGTGTTTCAACGGTGAGAAAGAAATTTGTTTTGACGGTCATAAAATCGTATTTCAAAGGTGTTATTTCGACGGTCAAACAAGGTGTTCCAACGGTAACAAGAAACAGTAAAACGTAAGATAAAAAGTTGTTTCGACGGTCAAAAAAAAAGATGTTTAGCGTTGTTCCAACGGTGAGGAAAAATGTTTTGTCGACGGTGAAAAGGAAGGTATTTTGAATGCTTTCCAGCGGTAAGGAACAGGGTTGTTTTGTTGGTGAAAAAGAGATGTTTCAACGGGAAGAACGAAAAAGTGTTAATGACAAGAAAAAAAGGATGTTGCAACGCTGTTTCAACGGTGAGAAAGGTTTCCTGGGAAAGAAAAAGGTTGTCTTGACTTTGAAAAAAAGAGATGTTTCAACGGTTTCAACGTTGACCAAAAAAATTTTCTCGACTGTGAGAAAAAAAGATGTTTGAACGGTGAGAAACAAAATGGTTCACAGCAAGAGACCATGATCTAAGAGAACACATCCCCCATACATGGGCCTCTTCCCATGATAATCTTTTTTAATCTAATATTAGCGCGTGGTCAAGCTGCGAGTCTATTTTAGGAAAGACACCTGATTGGCCAATTTAAATGACTTAAGAACATTGAGGTTTAATTTTAACAGATCAATTAACGCAAAAAACGTTTCGTCGGGATTTTCGAAGTGCATTTATTAAGGCCAGAAGAAGAATACTCTCCGACGCTTTGAAAAATATCTTTTTTCTGTGTAGGCCGTTCAGTACTTTTCAAAGAACGACTTCAGATCGACGTGTTATGAATGCAATTCTTGCCAGGAGCTAGAGCGCCTAATGTGAACCAGTCATGCAGAGAAATGACAAGACTAATTTCCGACCTAAAAATCACGATAAACACGTAGAAGATTATTTTCCCGACCCGACTAACAAACGGGAAACAAGTATTGAGCTGTCCTGCGCTTTGAATAACCTTTCCAAAGAGATGTTTTTCGATTTAATCCGTTCAGTACTTTTCGAGAAACGACTTTCGTGCGTGTTTATTGGAATGCAATCCTAGTCAGCAGTAAATATTACACAGCACTTCCGATATTAAATAAACAAAGATTTTCACCGTTTTTTTTTTTTTTTTGAGTGAAAGTTCTGGACACGAAATAAATATTCTAGCTGTCGTGCGCTTTAAAATACCTTTCGAAAGAGATGCTTTTCGCTTCAATATCCTTTCGGCACTTTTCCGAGAAACAACTTTCAAGCAGGGTAGAAATTCGAGTCTTGGCACTTTGTGTTAATCATTCATTATTCATGCTGGGGAATAACACGACGTCTATTTTACGGCTTCGGAGAAGCACGCATTAATCTTCCTGCCCAGCTCTGAAAATGATTTCCAATGCTAACAATGCGGCAGTTCAACTGAACAAACTGATTTTTTTTCTCTTAGTCCGCTAAATTTTCAATTTCTTATTTGGATGGACACAACCTGATGACCGTTGGCCATTGCTTGCGTGATCGGGGACCTAGACTAAAAATAACTTTGACAACGTGACGCGAAGCTTAAAATAGATTTTAAAAGATTATCATGGGGCACGAGGATGTGTTCTCTCACCTCATTTTCTCTTGTTCACAGCTAAGAAAAAAGATGTTTGAACGGTGCGAAAAAAATTTGTTTGTACGGTAAAAATAGATGTTTCAACGGCGTTGTTTAGACGGTCAAAAAAGGTGTTTCAACGGTGTTCCAACGGTGAGGAGAAAAGTGTAAGAAAAGGTGAAAGGTAAGAAAAAAAGTTGTTACGACGGTCAAAAAAAAAGATGTTTTAGCGGTGTTCCGACGGTGAGGAAAAAAGTGTTGTCGACGGTGAAAAGGAAAGTACTTTGACTGCTCTCCAGCGGTAAGGAACAGGGTTGTTTCGACGGTGAAAAAGAGACGTTTTAACGACGTTTCAACGAGGAGAACGAAAAAGTTTTAAGGATAAGAACAAAAGGATGTTGCAACGCTGTTTTGACGATGAGAAAAAGGTTTCCTGGGTAAGAAAAAGGTTGTCTCGACGGTGAAAAAAAGATATGTTTCAACCGACGGTTTCAACGTTGAGGAAAAACCTTTTCTCGACTCTGGCAAAAAAAGATGTTTGAACGGTGAGAAACAAAATGGTTCACAGCTAAGAAAAAAGATGTTTGAACGATGTTTGAACGGTTAGAAATGTTGTTTGTACGGTTAAAAAACAAGATGTTACAACAGTGTTGTTTAGACGGTCAAAAAAGGTGTTCCAACGGTGAGGAAAAAAGTGTAAGAAAAGGTGAAAGGTAAGAAAAAAAGTTGTTACGACGGTCAAAAAAAATTGTTTTAGCGGTGTTCCAACGGTGAGGGAAAAAGTGTTGTCGACGTTGAAAAGGAAGGTATTTTGACTGTGTTCTAGCCATAAGGAACAGGGTTGTTGCGATGGTCACAAAAATATGTTTCAAAGGCGTTTCAACAGAGAAAAAGAAAATTTTTAACTGTAACGAAATAAGATCTTTCAAGAATGTTGTTACGTTACAACGGTGAGGAAAAAATTGTTTTATGGCAAAGGTGTACAAAAGTTAAGAAAAAAGCTGTTACGACGTTGGAAAAAGGGTTTTTCAACGATGAGAAAAAGGTTGTCTTCACGGTAAAAAAGTTGTCACGACGGTAAAAAAACGCATGTTTCAATGGTGTTTTTCTCGACCGTGAAAAAGAAGATGTTTAACCAGTGAG
>CAXHUQ010000417.1:75000-116000 GCA_964020085.1 Micromussa lordhowensis
TCTCACCTAAAGGATATCAAATTTACCTTTACGACTGCTTGCAGGATGTGATGCTCGTGAATAATTTTTTTTTGGTCTCGGGAGTATTTCATATATCTATGGGCATTTTTTCATCACCATCTGTTTTTTTTTTCAACCAATTTGGATTCAAATCTTGTAAAATGTATGAAAACTTTTGGTTATGAAAAGTCTTCTGGCTTTAATGCATGCTGCTCTGAGCTGTTGTTTGGTTTGAACGTAAGATCATCACATTTTAGGAGTGCTGAACCAGAGGACGGTAGAATGATATAGTAACACCGTAGACTTAAACTTACGTTGTCCATTGTTTTATTGTAACAATTGGTTCATGCTTTAGTGTGCACTATCGAGTTATGGAGCACGCGGGAAGTTTGGAGAGCACGAAACAAGCGTAAGAGTTGCCTGAGGCGATAGCTGAGGGCAACTCTAGCTTCTTGAGTGCTCACCAAACGTCCCAAGTGCTCCATAACTCGATAGTGCACAGCTAAAAGCATGAACCAATTGTTTTATAACATAGCCGGTGGAATTGTGCATCAAATCTGATGAGAAAAACGGACAACAATATCAGAAGTGATTGTTCGCGGTAAGCGAAATATGAAGCAAAAAAGGAATTGGTTTTATTTCAAATTTTCTGTTGAAAGCTCGAGTTTTGTATTTAACAATTTTAAAACGGAAAAATTTAAGCCTATCTTTAAAGGTGGAAACACCAGTTCGTCATTTGTTTGGTGAAGCGATTTGCTCACGCTATCAGCATGCACTATCAATATTTTGAGCACGCTTACGTATACTGAATTTGATTGCGCGGCTCTGCTAGCTATGTTATAAATGGAATTAACTTCTCACAACTCACATTTTGGCACCCAGCTTGCATGCCAACCTTTGTATGCATTGTTATGAAATCAGGGGCTTGAATATCATAACATTTTGGCTTCAGTGTTTGGAAGTCTACTAGCATTTGTACATGCTTGCACTTTGAGTCTTAAATCCGTTGAATAAGGTGCAGACTAACCAATAGTGAAAACCAAATGACTAATTAAAGAATTTATAACCTTTACAACTACTGAAATTCGAAAAATTAGTTTGATCCTGAGGTGTTCATAATGGAGAAGTTGTGGGTTTTTAACTTAATTATTTTGTATTCAGTTAATTAAACTTATTTTATTATAACATTGGTAGTTTTTAAGGACCACTATGCCTATACTCATGAGGCCACAATCCTTTTGGTTTGGGGGAACTGGCCGGTACTAATTTCTGACCATGTGCATGGTACCTGTTCTGTAATGTTCTGTAATGTTTTGCCAGTCGCATTTACCAGATTTGACAGCAGGTGGTAAATGGTTGTGAATCGCGGACTGCTGGTGTAAAGGGGGACAGAGTTCTCGATCACTTGGCACAGACCAAAAGGATTGTGGCTCCTGGGAACAAGAGGGCAATATTCTATACACAAGTCTTTTGATAGCAACAGCGTTGGAGGGACTGTCACAGAAACACTCCTTTTTATTTTCTCTCTTTTCCCACAAATCGAAGACAAGTCAAACTAATGTAATTTGTTAGATAACAATTTTTTTTTTTAAGATAATAATAATAATAACAGTATTTTAAAATGATTAAGGAAAACAAGAGATGTGAGTAATACAACAAGAAAGCAACCAATATTGTAAATACCTTACGTGACGTATGTAATAAGCCGTAAGTGACTTGGTCTATTGTTGTTATTAGTGTGAGTAAGTCATATGGCATGTGAGGTAGTGTATCGTATTGTAATGTTGAGTTAAATAATATATTAATAATAATAAAAAAATTAGATGCAACTGAAAAAAAAAACTTTCATGTTATTAGTACAGCGTACCATTATTTAGCTAGCCCTTATGGAAAGTCAAAATACAAACAGTGAAAATCCTGAACACCAAAATGACTAATAAGTTATCTTTGTCACATTCAATGAATGTGTTGCCTTCCATTTTGTAGAAGCATAATTAGACTAATTTAAAGAAAAAATTAGCGTTTTATGAAATCGCTTTCTTGGCTATGGAGATTCTAAAGGAGCCAATATAACCAATATGTGGCAACAAAAAGTTGAACCTTAAACGATTATCGCAGTTTTGTTAAAAGCCCAGTCAAGTAATTCAGTTGTGGAAATACAAAATAGGCAAACTTGATCCATCTCGGCTGCTCAGCTATTTTGTTTGCTCCAGGTACTAGGCTGGAATGTCCATATGAAAAAATTGTCGCCCCGGTTGCAGAGATCTCACTGGTAGTAGGGCGCTAGTAAGTAAGTAAGTCGCCTTTATTTAAAAATAAAATTTTAAAAGACCCAGGGTAATCCAATCAGGAGGCGAATGGCCAGCCTGCTATCAACAGGAGCCCTGGGTTTGAAATAAAAATGCACATACTATATATACATATAAAAATAGGTTAAAAATACAATGTAGAATATTAAAAGTTATTATAAAAACTATTATACATTTACAGAGTAAAATTATAAAAACAGTGCAGCCATGGTAGTAAAAAGCGCGCTTTGTAGTCTCAGTCCGCACCGACGGGAGATGAAGAAGATTGCTTTGTCGGGTTGTTCTTAAGATTACATCTTTATTAAAACTAAAATAATTCATAAAATATTGAGGGCATTCGCCATTTAAACTCTTTTCAACTAATTTAAAAATGTTATTATTGCGCCTTGAATTAAGTGATTGCCACTTAAGATAGCTTAATGCGCTGCTACTGCTTGGTGTCTGGGCAACAGTGCGTGCCCCGCGATTTTGGAGGCGTTCTAAATTTCCGTTATTTACCTCCCCGCAACAAGCCCAGACACCAGAACAGTACTCGATTATAGGTCTTATCATTGTGATATATATATAGTATTTGCGCTATAAGTGGTTACATGAGCGCGCACCCGACCAAGCATTCCAACCCGCTTACCAGCCTTACTTATTACAGATTTAACGTGCTCATTCCAACTTAGCCTGTCGTCAAATACAACTCCCAGATATCTAAATTCAGACACTCGTTTGATAGGCGAACCGCTTATGTTTATCGAGTAACTGTCAATGTTCGCAAGTCTCTGCGAAGTTCCAAATATCATAGACTCAGTCTTTGTTATGTTAATAAATAAGCTGTTTTCCGCTAAAACAAGAAGGGCGGCGAAACGTGCCTTGAGCTTTCACTAAAAAGAATCAGATCACGAAACAACTTGTTCGGTTGTTTGCTTTTCATTCCACAACTCAATATGATCGTAGGGTATTTGTAATTGTTTACGTGATAGTGGTAAGCAGCAAGTTGTAGTATTATTTGTACGAAGCTATTGGGGCCTTTGATTTTACGGACCAAATCTGCCTAAACATTTTCTTTACTAAGCAGTATACACATATGTTCTGTTCGTATTTATTCCTAGGTTTAAGTTGACTTGTTTCGTTGGCACTCTGTAGTAACTTATATATCTTTTAGCGTGATAACTTGTATCTCTACAACTTTCAAGTGCCCCTGTGATAAAAAAAATCACTTCCTTTTTTCTCGAGATTCTAAAAGTGTGTCTGCTTAACACTTGACTGGCAAAATTCTGACCTTTTATTTTTATCCAAAGGCCGTTTACTTTGAGTGTAAGTTTTGGATTTCACGATCCGCCATCACTCGCGTTCAAACCTGACCGATTTGAATTCAGATGGTTGGATCCTGGAAAAGTGATGTCAAAGGCTCACCAGCTTAAAATTCCAGCGTGTGAACGCAGCTTATCATGTATGCAAAGTGCGAGTTTAAAAGTGTGAAAGCCCAAAACTCCCGTGCTGCATATTAATCCTGCAGCGTACACACGCATTGCATTCTTAAACTAGTGAGCCTTTGACGTCATTTTCTCCTCGATCCAGCTCTCTCAAGAACTTAAATTTAGTAATGGCGGATCATTAAATAGGAAAGTTCCAGTTAAAATAGCCAGGTGCCTTTTTTAAATCAAGGATTAAAACTTGGGTCACTTAGTGTTTAGTTAACATAGTTTTGAAATCCAAAGGAAAAAATAATTTATTTTTTGTCACAGGTGCACTTTAAGGGCCCATTAATAGATCTTTTTAAGCCTTTGCTAAGGAAAATGTAGTCTTTTATAAATAAACTTGTCAATTTTACATAGTTCAGGGTTCTTTCATGTGTTTTAACTTTTCCATCATCAGTAGCACAAGCGATGACGTCATCAGGTCACGCCTATGACCATTGACCTAATCAAAACAATGTTAAGGCTCCCAAGCACATTTCTTTGTGGAGATTTTCACTTTATTTAATATTTTCATTTTAATCTCTATTACGTTCTGCATAGAATTTGCCTCATGTCTGAGTGGTCAGTTATTGGGAGAATTTAGAAAAAAAATGAAAACTTCACAATTTAGGGGGAAACGTATGATTTTTTATGTTTCCAACGTTAGGTTAAATCGTAACTCGTCGAAAAAAGCTGGATTACCATTTCAAGAAACCAGAATTGCATGCGATATCTGTATGATCGAGTCGCAATTGTGTTGCCTGTCTTCTTTTCCAGTTTTTTAGCATTTGTGCAAACCCTGCAGCAGTTTGTTCTTGTAGTATAATCCAAAACCCTCCCATAAGTTAAACCTATGACAGTAGCATGACCGGTTGATGAGTTATGCCCCTTTCCCTGTTTTTGCTAATTCGTGTCATATGAGCAGGGGGTATTAATGCAGCCTTGGTCTTCTGCTTTTACACCCTTTTTCATGGCATTCCTTCTTCTCACATTTCAGTTTTACAACTTTTCTTTGTTACTTGCTCTACTGTATGTCCAATCTCATTTTCTTCTTGAAACGTACTGGATTCATAGAGGGAATATTTAATGTACACGGTAAATTATTTAGGTGGGTTTCACCATTAGTGTATGTAGACGCCCGAGAACAGCTGTTGAATAGCCCTTTTCACGGTTAACTTTTCTCATTTGCATCACAATATAATCTAGCATGTATGTGAGGCAATTTCGGGCTGTTTTGTAGTTTTAGCCCGACATTGCCTCGCACACACGTTGGATTACATTGTAATACAAATGAGAAATCTAACCGCGAAAAGGGCTATTAACATCACTTAGAGGACCTCTTTGACCGCTCCTGTGTTCACTGGAGGTCTTGAGAACTGAGAACACTGAGGCTAACCTAATTTTTTTTCTGCTGTTGTTTCAAAATGACAGCTTGGCTTAATATAAAGTGGCAATATTGATACTCAGGAAAAGCTCATAGTCTTTTCCTTTAATTTGGAATAAATGAGCACAAGCTAATTTTTGCAAAAACTAACAAAATTTTAAAAATGAAGTGAGTGCAATTTATGGTCTGAGGAAACTTTACAACTGCTTGTTTGTTCCAAATTTACCAAAAAACATTTCTGTTGCTAACAATAGACATACAATTGTGTGATGATTGTGTAGGGTAAGGGTGAGGGTTTCAAAATTTAAGGACCAATCCCAGCCTTTTTATGGCTTATTGCATACGAGACGTTTTGTAATGCATGGAGATATATATGCATGTATAATCAACCTCATAATCGTCACGCAATGATAGTTGTTTTTCCGGTGTCAGTTACGCCTTTTCAGACATTCAAGCTGTTTTCGGTGTTTCATCGCCCAGGGGACTCAAAGCGAAGCCTCCGACCATAAAAAGTACACCGTGACCACTCTGCGACTTCCTTCGCGCCGGTACGATCACGACCGTCTTCTCTCTATGACGTCGGCACGACAAGTACTGTGAATTGGCTCCCAAGTTTAACCACCCCAGGAGAAGACGAAAGAAGTGTATTTTAAACACATTTTTAGGCGTTTTATGATGAACACTTGTTCGGAACAAAAGGGATAGCGGTAAGTGGAACGCGACTTGTGATAAAAGTCACGCCGCCATGTTTATTTATTTTTTCTTTTCTTTTAAATACTCGCGCGCTCGTGCCATTCATACCCATGCTGCGCGCGCAGAAAAAAAAAAACTATACAGAGCCACCTTAAACAGACATCCGTTAGTTTAGGCTTACCTTCATCCTCTCTCCATGTCTTGTCTCCAATGTCAGTCACAGTTGCAGGATACTCTGGAATCTGCACATGTCCTGTTCATTCCGCATACACACATTCTGCTGCCGGCAGATGCGCCTGGCCAGTGATCAGTCACTAGTTCGGAACGACCTCCCCCTAGCCAACCCAATGTCAGTCACAGTTGCAGGATACTCTGGAATCTGCACATGTCCTGTTCATTCCGCATACACACATTCTGCTGCCGGCAGATGCGCCTGGCCAGTGATCAGTCACTAGTTCGGAACGACCTCCCCCTAGCCAACCCACTGGGCCCACGGGTGTTGCATAAGTTTTGCCTCAAAACACCTGAAACTCACAAATTGACGGCATTGCTCGCTCTGTGCTATCAGGGCCTTAATCTTTTCAAGATTATCGTGGTATTTTATTCGGTGGATGTAAACTTAGGAGCTACTAAAACTAGGGCTGGATGATATTAACTGGGGTCCAACTCGGCTCTGATTAATTACTGTTATCGCTTGGTCGTGGTTAGTCATGTTGCAAAGAACCTTCAAAGGTCCAATGGGCCCTTCAGAGTCAGGGTCTACTTTACAGTAGGCGTCCTCAGCTAAACCTAGATTTCTGTTCTCCAGACCCGAAGTGAAACGTCCTTTGGCAATTACACGAGAAACTACCAGATCGTACTTCTTTGCACTTTCCGCCATGTAGACATGGATTTGGAAAACAGTGGCTCGAGATCTCGCAACGGTCACTCAAATTGCCAAAGATAAAGTTTGGTATCTTGTGTAGCTCAACAACTTTCCCATCAACACGCAAGTCATTCACATAGCCAATGAAGTTAGATGAATGTGACGAATATCGATAGTGGCCAATGTAGAGGTTCTCACTGAAGTATTCAATAAAATTTAGCAATGGATTTTCATGCTTTAACTCTGCCAGCTGATCTAGTTTAAGTTTTATCTCCGTCTTGCTGACCCCAGCAGACAAGGTATGCCACTCCCCATTATTCAAACTCTTTCCCTGGCTAAACTGTATCACAGATGACACCTGAACTTTGATAACCACCTTACCTTCTATTAGTGAAAGGCTAACACATTGGAGGTTTAAATTTCCTTTGTACGCTAACGTTGCGTTTGCAAAGTAGATACGAAACCTGATGGAAACATCGAATAAATCTTTGCCTGTTGAAGGTAGGTAAAGATAAGCTTTGGGGTTATGAAAGCTCAGCGTTTCAAATCTAATTTGTGGACAATTGTTTTCCGGTGATCCGAACACTCTGTAATATGTATTTTCTTTAGTGGGGTCCATCAAAACCTGAATTTTGTCAAAAAATACTCCACGGAGACAACCTTTAAAATTGGAGGATGGATTATATCCCTTAAGTACACTCCGTGTTTGTTGAGGTACACCTCTAGTGTAAACGAAACCGTTAGAATCTAGTCAGGTAAATTTGCTTTGCAACACAGTGTATTTTATCTGGCCTTGGTAACTAACAGTTAATTTGCGGCCTATCAAGCGCCACTTCACGGAGGGTCTCAATGGGGTTAACCGTTAGCCGTAAAACGGCCAAAAATTTAGCCGTTAGGCGTAAAAAGAAAGAATTTTAACCGTTAGCCGTAAAAAATGTTAACCGTAAAAAAATCTCACCGCAAAATAAGGTATCTGTTACCCCCCTCGACCATGTTTTGTGGAATTTCCAGTGATTTCTGTCAATTCCAGGAAGTTGTTTGGTGTGCATGGTTACGAACTGAGGCTGGTTAAGTCCTAAAGAGGGAGATTTTTATTTTTACCCTAAAAGCGCCAGGGCTTTAAGCAAACTATGCTCTGAGAGATGGCCTGCAATGAGCTGGACTCAACTTAAGACTCCAGGCAACCCGGTTTTCAAAACTTCAGGTAGATATCTCCAATGATTGACCTTTCTGCATCTTAACTGTGGATTGCTACTAACATTTTCCTCTTTAACAGCAAAACAGGCAATCGGATGGTGAATCCATGTCTTGATTTATGAAAACCGCGTTAAAGCGAAATCAAGTGTTTTTTTTTCAATTGCTTATTTCTTCAATTTAGTTTTCTTTTTTGCTTTCGCTATGACAGCAGATGTTAATTCGTACCTAGCATGAAATGTAGAGAACTTCTTACCGCATGTCTCATCGATCCTCTTTTCAATTATTTATTCTACCCCCCCCCCCCCCCCTTCGAATTCCTATTAGCTTTAGTCCAGGCTTCACTCCTTTGAATTCAGTTCGCGCGTTCGTTGACTCTGTCATGGGGCCGATCGATTAGCGCTCTGTATTTGCTGTCTAAAGGAAGTCTGCCTGAGGACATCATTAAGTCCAATGAAGGTGCAAGTCTAACGGTTTGCTAGCAAGCGTCGTCTATTATCCTACGCGGTAAGGCGGGCCTGATATGTATCAACGGAACATTTAGTTCCGTAAGAGTAGGCCGTTTGCCCTGTAGCGATATGTTGTGCTTGCTTTAGACAGCAAAGATCTTTAGCCACACCAATTTAGAGCTTATACGTCCAATGGACTAGACATTTCTAGCTGCTGTTAGCGTTATTTGCCCTGAACTTTGCTTTGGCAAAAGACTTATAAAAAAATCTGTTGAAATCTGGATATGCCATTCCGCGCTCGACAAAATTGACGTACATCCGGGACAGTCCTGATTTGCTCGCAAAACGTGGCTGTGGTACCAGCAGAGTGGAGAACATTGGGCCGGTCAAGCGTTGATCGTGAGTAGAATTTCCTTGTTTGATCAATTTTAGGCGTTTTCGGCGTAGCTAACTATCAGAACTGTCTGTGATTCGCCAGCGTGGAAGAATTTCATTTGCGTGTCTTCCGGCTGATCATTGATCAGTTTGTTGAAGTGTTGACATGTTGAAGTGCTCGCCATTTGATGATTATGGCCTAGTTTGTTTAAACTTCGATCCATTCTCGATGTAGGAAGCTCTTGTTCAGTCCATTTAGGACGATGCAGGTTATAGAAAGCTAAACTTGATCAACTCTCCGCCGCGGTTTTTGACATTTGTGCCTTTGTGTGTTTATGTAGACTCCAATTTCATGTTCAAAGCACTCTTAATTAAATTGTACAATTCATGATTCATCGAAAAGACGGTGAAACTAGTCTTCCTGGCCTGAAAAGGCATCCAGGAGAGTTATTTCCCTTTATTTGAGCTACGATAAGCCTTGTGGAAAGCAAGCGCTAAGACCGGCAGAATTGCATCACCATTATCAGTGACAAGTCAATTTTTGCGAATCCAGACAGATATTTGAAAGTAAATGTCACGTAAGGGCTACTAGTTGGCTGAAATGTAGAAGCAAATCGTCCATTTGACCGCTTACAATGCTCTTTTTGCCATGACTGGCTAATTTATTGCATATGAAAGACATAGTGAGGTCATTTAGCTAAAATCACAGAGGTTAAACATGTCTAAACCTCAGTGCCGCGAATCAAGTGATCAATTTATGCTCTAATTAAGCTTTGTTTGGCTAGTTCGACACATTTGAAGTGATTTCAAAGGCTTGCATAGGCATGGCATAGCTTCTATTAAAGAGTACATAAGGTAGAAAGCACTCTCAGTACTACATGGTTTTATTTATGTACACTATCTGACCGATTTTCTAAAAACGTACCTGCTGTTTTAGTACCTGCAGTCTTTAACACGGTTTTCATAAATCCAGGCATATATGTCTTGATTTATGAAAACCGCGTTAAAGCGAAATCAAGTGTTTTTTTTTCAATTGCTTATTTCTTCAATTTAATTGTCTTTTTTGCTTTCGCTATGACAGCAGATGTTAATTCGTACCTAGCATGAAATGTAGAGAACTTCTTACCGCATGTCTCATCGATCCTCTTTTCAATTATTTATTCTACCCCCCCCCCCCCCCCTTCGAATTCCTATTAGCTTTAGTCCAGGCTTCACTCCTTTGAATTCAGTTCGCGCGTTCGTTGACTCTGTCATGGGGCCGATCGATTAGCGCTCTGTATTTGCTGTCTAAAGGAAGTCTGCCTGAGGACATCATTAAGTCCAATGAAGGTGCAAGTCTAACGGTTTGCTAGCAAGCGTCGTCTATTATCCTACGCGGTAAGGCGGGCCTGATATGTATCAACGGAACATTTAGTTCCGTAAGAGTAGGCCGTTTGCCCTGTAGCGATATGTTGTGCTTGCTTTAGACAGCAAAGATCTTTAGCCACACCAATTTAGGGCTTATACGTCCAATGGACTAGACATTTCTAGCTGCTGTTAGCGTTATTTGCCCTGAACTTTGCTTTGGCAAAAGACTTATAAAAAAATCTGTTGAAATCTGGATATGCCATTCCGCGCTCGACAAAATTGACGTACATCCGGGACAGTCCTGATTTGCTCGCAAAACGTGGCTGTGGTACCAGCAGAGTGGAGAACATTGGGCCGGTCAAGCGTTGATCGTGAGTAGAATTTCCTTGTTTGATCAATTTTAGGCGTTTTCGGCGTAGCTAACTATCAGAACTGTCTGTGATTCGCCAGCGTGGAAGAATTTCATTTGCGTGTCTTCCGGCTGATCAGTGATCAGTTTGTTGAAGTGTTGACATGTTGAAGTGCTCGCCATTTGATGATTATGGCCTAGTTTGTTTAAAGTTCGATCCATTCTCGATGTAGGAAGCTCTTGTTCAGTCCATTTAGGACGATGCAGGTTATAGAAAGCTAAACTTGACCAACTCTCCGCCGCGGTTTTTGACATTTGTGCCTTAGTGTGTTTATGTAGACTCCAATTTCATGTTCAAAGCACTCTTAATTAAATTGTACAATTCATGATTCATCGAAAAGACGGTGAAACTAGTCTTCCTGGCCTGAAAAGGCATCCAGGAGAGTTATTTCCCTTTATTTGAGCTATGATAAGCTTTGTGGAAAGCAAGCGCTAAGACCGGCAGAATTGTATCACGATTATCAGTGACAAGTCAAATTCCGTGGCTACGTTTTTGCGAATCCAGACAGATATTTGAAAGTAAATGTCACGTAAGGGCTACTAGTTGGCTGAAATGTAGAAGCAAATCGTCCATTTGACCGCTTACAATGCTCTTTTTGCCATGACTGGCAAATTTAATGCATAGGAAAGACATAGTGAGGTCATTTAGCTAAAATCACAGAGGTTAAACATGTCTAAACCTCAGTGCCGCGAATCAAGTGATCAATTTATGCTCTAATTAAGCTTTGTTTGGCTAGTTCGACTCATTTAAAGTGATTTCAAAGACTTGCATAGGCATGGCATAGCTTCTATTAAAGAGTACATAAGGTAGAAAGCACACTCAGTACTACATGGTTTTATTTATGTACACTATCTGACCGATTTCCTAAAAACGTACCTGCTGTTTTAGTGCCTGCAGTCTTTAACACGGTTTTCATAAATCCAGACATATATTGGCACAGAATGCTCGGAACTGATCGGAAAAAGGCCTGATTTTGACTCTAGATGCCTTGGAAAGATGGACAGAAATTAGAAATGCTCGCTTTTTGGCCTCTCTGTGTCATGCAGTCTTATTCCCTTGAAATAATTATTGGCACAGAATGCTCGGAACTGATCGGAAAAAGGCCTGATTTTGACTCTAGATGCCTTGGAAAGATGAACAGAAATTAGAAATGCTCGCTTTTTGGCCTCTCTGTGTCATGCAGTCTTATTCCCTTGAAATTGGCACAGAATGCTCGGAACTGATCGGAAAAAGGCCTGATTTTGACTCTAGATGCCTTGGAAAGATGGACAGAAATTAGAAATGCTCGCTTTTTGGCCTCTCTGTGTCATGCAGTCTTATTCCCTTAAAATAATTATTGACACAGAATGTTCGAAACTGATCGGAGAATGCCCTGATTTTGACTCTAGACGCCTTGGAAAGATGGACAGAAATTAGAAATGCTCGCTTTTTGGCCTCTCTGTGTCATGCAGTCTTATTCCCTTGAAATAATTAAAGGCACAGAATGTTCGGAACTGATCGGAGAATGCCCTGATTTTGACTCTAGACGCCTTGGAAAGATGGACAGAAATTAGAAATGCTCGCTTTTTGGCCTCTCTGTGTCTTCCAGTCTTATTCCCTTGAAATATATGTCTGGATTTATAAAAACCGTGTTAAAACGAAATCAAGTGGTTTTTTTTTAATTGCTTATTTCTTCAATTTAATTTTCTTCCTTGCTCTCGCTATGACAGCAGATTTTAATTCGTACCTAGCATGAAATGTAGAGAACTTCTTGCCGCATGTTTCATTGATCTTCCCTTTTTTTAATTTATTTATCCTACCACCCCTCCCCCCCCCCCCTCCCCCCTTCGAATTTCTACTAGGTTTAGTCCAGGCTTCACTCCTTTGAATTCAGTTCGCGCGTTCGTTGACTCTGACATGGAGGCGATCGCTTAGCGTTCTGTATTTGCTGTCTAAAGGAAGTCTGCCTGAGGACATCATTAAGTCCAATGAAGGTGCAAGTCTAACGGTTTGCTAGCAAGCGTCGTCTATTATCCTACGCGGTAAGGCGGGCCTGATATGTATCATCGGAACATTTAGTCCCGTAAGACTAGGCCGTTTGCCCTGTAGCGATAATGTTGTGCTTGCATTAGACAGCAAAGATCTTTAGCCGCACCAATTTAGGGCTTATATGTGCAATGGACTAGACATTTCCAGCTGCTGTTGGCGTTATTTGCCCTGAACTTTGATTTGGCTAAAGACTTAGAAAAAAATCTGTTGAAATGTGGATATGCCATTCCGCGCTCGACAAAATTGACGTACATCCGGGACATTGCTGATTTACGAGCAAAAACGTGGTTGTGGTACCAGCAGAGTGGAGAACATGGTGCCGGTCAAGCGTTGATCGTGAGTAGAATTTCCTTGTTTGATCAGTTTTAGGCGTTTTCGGCGTAGCTAACTATCAGAACTGTCTGCGATTCGCCAGCGCGGAAGAATTTTATTTGCGTGTCTTCCGGCTGATGATTGATCAGTTTGTTGAGGTGTTGACATGTTGAAGTGCTCGCCAACTCATGATTATGGCCTAGTTTGTTTAAACTTCGATCCATTCTCGATGTAGGAAGCTCTTGTTTAGTCCATTTAGGACGATGCAGGTTATAGAAAGCTAAACTTGATCAACTCTCCGCCGCCGTTTTTGACATCTGTGCCTTCGTGTGTTTATGTAGACCGTGGCTCCAATTTCATGTTCAAAGCACTCTTAATTAAATTGTACAATTCATGATTCATCGAAAAGACGGTGAAACTAGTCTTCCTGGCCTGAAAAGGCATCCAGGAGAGTTATTTCCCTTTATTTGAGCTACGATAAGCCTTGTGGAAAGCTAGCGCTAAGACAGAATTGTATCTCGATTATCAGTGACAAGTCAAATTCTGTGGCTACGTTTTTGCGAATCCAGACAGATATATATATATTTACGGGAAACTAATTAAATACAAAAAATAATAATCGGACAGGTCACGATTTATTCCAAGCAAGAACATGTGAAGCGGTCTAATTACTATATTTAATACGATTTTTGGAGCGGAATTCACGCCTTTTGTTAAGGCCATGTGGATTAATTGTGAATTGTTGCGTCATCCAATAAGCTTCTCTTGTAAGCAGTAACTGGTCTAAGTGTAATGGGGTTTGGAAAGATATGATTTGTTCGATAATGACAAAACTTATTTGGGAAATGTCATGTTGGGAACTATTAAAATGCACTGCCAATTCACATGTTCTTCTATATTCGATTTGTGGTTACGGAATCTAATGATGCAGAACCCACATATTGTAGATCACATTTACAGCACGTTGCAAGATAAATTACATTTCTAGATGAACAAGACAATTTTTGTCGAATAGGATATTGCCTTCCTGTGGCTGAGCTTCGAAATTTAGAATCATGAATTAAAAAATTCTTATACAGGTCACACCTATTTTTATTACATTTAAAACAACCACCTGTATTGACCATCTGATTAGCAGCAGAGTTTGGTCGAAATTTAGATGGCGCTAGAACTTTTTTGAGATTTTTGGTTCGGCGGTAAGCAGGAAAAACAGATTTAGCTGGAAAAATATATGTGATTTGAGATGAAGATCTTAACAAATGAAAGTGTTTCCTAATTATGTTTTGAATGTCTGGCAAAATGGGATTATAATCGAGTACCGGAGGAAAAACTTTTTTGACAGCTTTCACCTTTTTGTTTAAAAGTTCGGGTCTGGGAATTTTAAAAGCCTTATCGAACTGTTTGTCAACTAAATCTGCGGGGTAATTTTGGAACCTCAGATACCCTTTATATTCCTCACACCTAGTTTGTAAAAAATCATCAGTAGAACAATTGCGCTTAATTCTCAGAGCTACCCCAAAAGGAATTGCCCTTTTGCAATGTGACGGATGTGAACTAGAAAAAGGCAAATAAAGGTGGCTGTCAGTAGGTTTAGAATAAATGTCAGTAACAATAAACCCATCCCTAAGGTGTAATGTAAGATCTAAAACATGCAAAAAAACTATCTGAATAGACCAATTCAAATTTGATGGTGGGGTACAGAGAATTAATGTAATCAGTGAATTCAAGCAATTTAGGCAATCCCTGGGTCCAGAGATCGAAAATGTCATCTCCGTACCTCCACCAGAGCATCGGTTTCAAATTACCTTCCAGTTTGGCTTTCTCATCAATTATACCCATCGCTAAATCAGCATAACTACATGCATTTTTTGGTCCCATCGCCGTACCATGTTTTTGCACAAAATTATGTTCCGAGAAATGGCAATTATTAACACGAAGACAAATCTCAACAGCCTCAGCTATGCAATCGGTAGAGGTAAATTTAGACGATCTAGAATCGAGCGTCTTCCTAACAGCAGTAATACCTAAGTTATTGTCAATGTTAGGAAACATTGACACCACATCCCAGGAAACGAGTAAAGAGTCTACTGGGAGTGGGCCTTTTGCATTTAAGGCTTGTATCTTGTTGATTAAATCAGTGGAATCCTTAATGAATGATGGAAGGTTCTGGGAAAGTGGTTTAAGGTAGAATTCAGTAAAACCAGAGAGTCGTTCGATAGCTGTACCACAGCAAGATGTAATGAGACGGAGTGGGTTGTCTCTTTTGTGTGTCTTAAAATTTCCAAAGGCTACCCCCGGTTTTGGCTCCAAATTAGTAATCCACGTGGCAATCTCTTGAGTAATCTGCCTTTCGGAAAGCCATTTACGAGCCCAGTTCTTAACCTGCTCAAAATGATCAAGTGTAGGATCCGAATCAACTTTGTCATAATGAAAGGTATTGTTAAGCTGCCTTAACATCTTGCTGTGTTACTCTTCCCGGTTAAGAATTACAAACCTGGAACGCTTATCTTGAATTCTAATAATGTTATCACTATGTTTCAAATTACGTAAAGCTAACCTTTCTTCCCTAGTAAGATTGTCCTTTGGTTTCCTTAGGTTTCTTGGCTCCAAAATGTCCTTTCTAACATTGTTTAGGAAAAGTTCACAATGTAAAGCACAGAAACGTGCGTCGGCCTCACCGCCACCGAGTTCAAAACGAGATGGCGAAATCACCAAATGTCTTTTAAACACGAAAGCAAAAAGAATGACACTGAACTGAGTAAACATCTCTGGCAGCTTAAAGATCAAAAGAAAGACTTCACCATATCTTGGAAAATTCTAACCAAGGCCAAATCATATAGCAATCTTACTAAACGATGTAATCTATGTAATACCGAGAAATTCTATATTTTATTTAAACCGGACATGGCAACGCTTAACAAGCGTAATGAACTGGAATATGATCGGGCCTGTTTAATCAAACTTGAGTATTTTGAATTTTTTTGTCTACATTTTCGGTCAGTATTTTTGACTTTGTTTGATTACATTTGCATTATAATTAATTTTACGATAACTACAGAAATTCTCGCGCATTCATTGGCTAATTTCCATTGTCAATAAGCGGACAGACACACGAATTTATAATTTATGCAATGTGTCAACGAGCGAAAACTGACAATTTGACATTTTGTTATCGTAAAAACAAACTGACGTCAGTTTTTTATGCGTCTGTCCTGTTATTGACAATGAATTTCGTCATTACAATTTCAAAGTGCAGAATTTAAAATTTATGCGGTGAGTCAACGAGCATAATTCGACAATTGGACATTTTGGTCTCGTAAAAACAAATTGAGTCAGTTTTCCATGCGTCTGTCCTGTTATTGACTATGAATTCAATATCCTTACATTGTCAAAGTAGTAAGCAGCTACTTTAACAATGTTATGACGAAATTCATGATCAATATCAGGACAGACGTATGTAAAACTGATTTCAATTTGTTAATTCGAAGAAGCAAATTTTTCACTGACATTTTAGAAACCAGATTAACCGTTTTTGTTCAATTGTTGCTTAACTGATTAGGATCATAATGACTTTTGTTTTTCTTCACTGTACATTGTGAGAACATTGTATTCAATCACAACTGAAACATGTTTTAGGGCCCAAGATGTTGTTGCCATTTTATAAAAGAATTGTTTCATGCCTTTAGCTGGGCGTATAGCAGGTGCATCATCAGATTATTAAGTTTCAAGACCATAAAGCTCCGTTCTTTAAGGAGGCTCGAAATAATTTATTTTTTTTTGGCGCACGCAGACTGGGCCCTAAGTTTTAAGACCCAGGAAACCCTCGCGCAAAAAAGTTAATAAAATGGCAACCGCGATGTATTTTTGTTCTACGCCGCTCGCTTGTTAAATGGAAGAAAAAAATCACCTTACTCTCGCCACCGAAGTTTTGGAATTGTAAGAAACTGATGCCCGAGGATGTGTCCAAGGGTTTTATTAGTAGCTTGTCACCAGATTTTGGCTCTGAAAAACGTAAACAAGAGGATCGTGGAGGGAGTGTAGTGCCGAGCGTATGTTTAGGATTAGCCGGGATTTTTTACAAGGTTGTCTTTGGTGCAACTCCAGCCGAATGCACGGGAGAGGAAGAAAATTCAGCCATAACTAGGCCCTCGGACAAGTTGAAACCCGCGACTCATCGGCTCGCTTTCCTTCTTCCACTAAACTCTTGAAAACAAAAGAAAGAAAACGCCATGCAACAGATCTGCTAAGGGGCATTAAATCAGCAAAACGAAAATTGAACTACGAAGAGAAGCGGGAAGAGGAAAATGAAGTGCTTGGGAAGCGAACAACCCCAAGTGTCACGGTAAGTTTAATTTGTTTTCAGGTTCTTTGCGAAATTTGGTTTTCACTTGTAACAATTTTGACCTGCTCTCACGCGAAGTTTGTGACTGAATGAAAGATGCCATCTCATCTATATGCTTCAGGACTTCCAAACTGCTCAACGACGTATTCCCAAAGGAACAAGAATTGTGGATCTTGAGGCTCTACAAGAAGGTCTAAAGAAGTGCTCTAGCTGCATGAAAGGTGCACATTCCTTTGAAAATCAAGCATAACTTGACATGCCTAGTGACATGAAGTATGTTTTTGGTAGAACATTAAACAGAAAAAATGCAGAAGGTTGCACAAAAGAAAAAAAAGTCAAATGCAAGTACTCATTATATTGAGCTATATCCAATAATAATACCCTAATATTTATTTATAAATAAAAGTATTACTAAGGAGAATTGGACACATCTGCGGTAACTAATATAGTGCCTAATTGCTATTATGATAAAAAAAGAATTAATTTGTGCATATGCTATCTGCAGTGAACAAGATACACTAATGTAAGCTACATAAGGTTTGCTTTGTATTGTTGTTGTTAGGCCCCCTACCCTTCACAGAAAGTTACAACGAAACTATAAGTGGACTGACCAGTACATTTAAAGTGAACTGCCCTCTTTGTGGTAAAAGCAACAGTGTCAACATCCAAAACACACAGATATGGCAGTAGAGGATCACATGCCTTTGCCGTTAAAAGCAGAGCAGCCCTTGCCACCCTAAATGCTGGAATTGGCCACACCCATCTTAGTACTATAACAGCATTTTAATACTTGTTAAGTGCCTTTTTTCTTTAAGTTATTCTTTAAAGCATTGCAAGCCCCTATGGATAGCGTCTTCTCTCTCCCCTCCCGAACGACACTCTTTAGTGGTTACAAAATGACTACATGAAATTAATATTACCAAGTTTGTTGAAACTGTCAGTTAAATCATTCTATTGCACTAATTGCATGTGCATTCAGCAAGGAGGCCAGGGACCAGGTATTTTTCCCAGATATTTTGAGTTAGATCTCCAGCTACTTTGATAGAAAAACAGCAAATTGACTAAATAGAATTTGAAAATAATGAAGTGTATATAGAGTGTAAGTGTATATAAAGCAACGGCTTGAACCACAACAGTTGGAAACCCTGGCTACTTTTCCCAAACCTCCTGCCTGCTTAATTAGTGAGAGCCCTAAATTGACACTTTACACTTGTAGCACATCTATGCTTACTTTCACTCCAATTCATATCGCACTACAGTGTCCTTTGCAGACCTTCTTACTCCCTGCATAGGGGCTTTGCAGGCCAGATATAAATAAAAGAGCCAAAAAAAAACATACTAAACTATTAGCAAAGCATGTAGAAGGTACGAGTCTAAATCTCAAAAATCATAATGAAAGCAACCATTTTTAAACCAATTTGATTTTCTAGCTGGAGAGGTTGCTGACAGCAATGGCCTCATTGGAATACCTATTTCATATGACATGGCTTGGCAAAGAAGGAATGGAGGTGACAACTCCAACACTGGCCACGGGGCAGTGATGGGTGCCAATACAGGGCAGGTTTTAGACTATGGAGTTAGATCTAAAACATGCAGAATATGTGCCACTGGCAAAAAGAAAAATCGTGACCGTAAGAACCACACAATAAATTTAATCATACAATAAATTTAGATCATACATTTGAACTGCGGAGAAAGCCGCTATAAAGGCATAGATGATCAACGCAGTCATGTACACAACTTAAACAGTTGTGAAATTAAAGCGTGAAAAGAATTGAGGCCCGAGTGGGATTCGAACTAATGTCACTGGTATCAGCTCAACGGGGGCAAACGATTCACTACTTGTCTTTGGAGGACATGGTTGTTTCAGAAACTTCTGTGACTTTTATCATTTCTGAACCTTTAAAGCAATCTTAGCCAGGGTCTAAACCCACTGTTGTTGAGTTTGTAGTGTACCCGGATAACCCCAATATTTGTGTTTTACTACTTTGAAGGCTTATCTTGATCGCATCTCTGCCTTACGTGGAGGTGCACAACAATTGTTTGTTAGTTATTCCAAGCCGATCAAACCTTTTTCTCGTGAAACCATCAGTAATGGAAAACAGTAATGGAAAAATCCGGGATTGATGTAAGCCTGTTTAAGCCACATAGTACCAGGGCTACTGCAACGTCTAAGGCATTTTTTAAATATGTTCCAATAGAGCATATCCTATCAGTTGCAGGGTGGAGCTCATCTGACACATTTGCCAAGTTTTATAAGAAGCCTGTTATCAACACAGATAGTTTTTCTACTGTTTTGTTACAAGCTTAAAGACACCAAATTACTTTGGCTACGAAATATGTTTTTTGGTGTTTATTGACTATTTTTGTCCATGTGTGCAGTGTGCTTTGAAGTCTCACGTGAGCCCTCAGTGCGGTGACGGAATAGAATTTAAAGATTAAACGTGACTTACCTGTAAGTTGAAGTTTGATTGTAATTATATCCGTCACCAAGCACTGAGAGATTACGTGCCCCTCCATGCTAGACCCTTCCATATTTTGACAGGGAGTTTCTCCACTGCACACATGGTAAGTGCTTTAAAAACTGAGTTCGCGCAGGTGCAATGTTATCTCACAATTCCTTAGTGCCAGGTGACGCATAGAATTACAATCAAACTTCAAATTAAAGGTAAGTCTCGTTTAAGTTTTAAATTTTAGCTTAACAGGCTCTTAAATTTTAGGTTCTTATATGCATGTTTTTACTGTACTAAGTAACTGTACATACATGTAATTTTAACTTTGCTCTTGGAATGCTATCTCTGTTGCACTTTTCACACACGACTGGATATCCCGGGCATTCTGCCTCGTGGTGCAGCTGAAATTATACAGCATGTCAATGGATTACTTTTAAAACAAAAGCTCAACTGAACATAAAGCTTTAGAACATGCTGTAATAGTGTTTATTGAAGGGTTAGTACATAGGATCTAAGGTTCTGATAAGTTTATTTTGACTGGTACAGCTGTAGATTTACATAGTAATGTTAAGATCTCAAAAATAGAGCAACAGTTTATGATGTGGCAAGTTAACGTAGAGCTACACTGTAGACAATGTTTTCGGGGCTGTTTGAAAACTTTTAAAGCGAAACATTGAGCTTGAGGATGATTACAGTTATTTGAGGACACTTGAACCATAAATACTATGTCTGACAATTTCTAAACAATGTTTTTAATGTTAATTTTTGTTTTATTTTTTGGCAACAATAGAATGAAAGCTCTTCTTATCAGGGCTTCGACTTACATGTATACAGTACTATTTGTGTAAGCTTAGCATTTTCACAGTGCCAAAACCCTAAAAATATACCACACCCTCATTCTATCATGACAAACTGTTCACAGTTGAGTGTTCTCAATGTAAAACCAAGCTGAGTAAAGATTAACATCTCACAAAAGATTGTTGTTATACTACTGGAACTAGTTTAAAGATGGCATCTGCACAATGGAATCTCTGAACCTTAAGTCTCACTTGATGGAACGAAAATCAATGCTATTCATTGCGAACCACATACAATATCTTTGAGGCCTTTCAAATTATTTTTTCAACAGCTTCATTGATGTTTACAGCTGCGAAGCTGTTCATCAAGTGATACAATAAAGAGCAAAGCGTAAAGCTTCGCATTCATAATGCCAGTTGACATGAAACATTGAATTTACTTTCAAAATGTAAATGTTTACATTTTGTGGTGATTTTGTGGTGTCTTACCTCAAACAAAACAAAAGACGTAAATAAACTCTCGAGAGTGCGCAGTATGGACAGGAAATCATCTTAAGTACAATGTAATTACCAACATTATGTATTAAAGACAGTCGCTCGCACTGTGCTAGTAATTCTGCTGCTATTGGAACTAACCAACATCGATGCTTGGCTTGTAAAAAAAAAAATTCTGGCTAATAATATCTAAGTTGTTTCAATTAGTGCTAGTAAGTTGAAAAGTTAGTGTCAAGCCCTGACTTGGTGTTATGCCACACGCCCGGTGTCATGCTGCCAGTTCTAGTTTAGGCTGGGCCAGCTCTTGCCTGGCACAAACTTGGGGCAGGTTCACATATGATTTCAATTTCCAACAATGTTTAAAGTTGTCTTTTATCATTCCTCGCACCCTCACTCACTCACTCACCCATCCTCATCTGGCCCATGAGGACTCTTGAGGCCCTAGCAATTTGTAATTCCCTAGGACTAATTGGGCAGTGGCTCTTTGATGTTGGCATTAAAAATATCCTAGGCTAGGATCAAATATACATTTAGTGCTGAATCCCATAAAACCTTCTATAACATGTTAAAGAGAAAGCAGTACTGCATACATGTATGTGTACATCTGGCTCGGAAACAAACTAGCTGTAGAAATTAAGAATCTAATTATCCAAGAACATTAAATTTTATCCTACCTTCATCTTGTTAAGATTGATTTGCCTTTTGCAGAATCCACAGGTTTCAAGCCTACACAAGCACTCCTTTTCTAAGTGCTCTGTGAGATCAGCTTTTTTCAGTTGCATGCCACACTCAAGATGTACACAAGGTATTTTAAGGAACAGACAGCTGTTCATATGGTTCTGTGTTGAGACAAGAAATCATTGAGGTTTGCAACTTGTCACCACTGTAACCAACTACTAATACGGGTATAGAGAAAAGCAGAGCTCCTGATTACAATAGTTAAACCTGGCTTGAGCCTGCAATCCAATCAAAAACCTGTACCTGGACAGTGGTCAACTTCAAAAACCACAAACCTTGATGAGCTCTAAAATCATCTGGAAGGAGGTGGGACATTTTCAGGAAGACTTTAGCTCAGGACAAGGAGCCTTCTCGCCGCTTTTTTGCAACAACACTGCTTTGGTTAAAGAATTGAGATGCGAGTTTCTTATATACAAACTTTCCAGGCTTAAATGGATAAATTAAAATTGTTTTCTAAAAACACATGCACCCTCCACATTTTACAGGGTCTAAATATTTGAACAAGACAAAGCGACAAGTGCGATTCACTTATTGCTTAGTCTTTGACTGTCAACCAGCAAATTACTTTAATTTGGTTCCAGAGGTTTTACTCCACGTTATTAACAAAAGGAAAAAGTCTCACCAAAGTCTCACCTACATCAAAGCATTTGCGCTCTTCGGAAATACGGTACATTGTCGGAGAATGCTCAGCTTGATGTAGTAATGATCGCTATAACAATAGACTGAACATTATGAATTAACACTTAACGACCCCGAAAATTTGGGGTTCACACTAAAATCAGTGTGAAGTTGTCATGATGGCAATTTTACACTGTGGCCACTGCCTTGAGTTTATCGCAACATTAATCTAAGAATACTTGGTAGTTTTGGGAATATGTTGTTTACTCATTGCAGTGACAAAGTTTCACGATACATTTGCAAGTTTATGTGGCAAGTAAGCAACCCAAACAGCCAAGATAAGTTTCAAATTATGTGGTACCAACATGTATTTGGTAAGATTTCTAGCGAATTTTACGGTATTTTGCATGTCTTTGTGAATTTTGCCGTATTTTGCAGATTTACTTGAAATTGGCGGCAGTCTGCCACCATGCAAAATTTCAGGAGCCCTGACTGGTAGACCTTATGATATACAGAAAAAGTAAAGCAAAGTTGTGCAAAAAACCTAATTGCACAGTAACACTGTCTAGTATTATACTTTGTGATGACACAAACATGATCCCTAAAGATTACATGTAGAGAAACTGTGATCTAATGTCAATAATCAATGACAAGCTAAGGCTGTTCGCCTTGCAGTCATGTGACATGTTATGATTCTACAAGCAGCCATACTGGTTGAAACAAGAACAGTGATAGCAACATAATGTAGCATTTCATCTGAAAATGTTACTTGATGTTACATGTACCTTCATTGTAAGTTGCTATTTAGCCATTTACCCCCAAGTATTTCACTTCTCCTTTCCATTTGCAACCATCATCCATGAATGTGCATTGGACAACAAAGGACTGTACTTCACGACGCATGAAGTTATCAGGGAAAACCTGAAGAGAAATGGACAAGAAACCTTCAAGAAGATACCGACCACACCTATACCATGGACACCTTTTTGAAATTTTTGAGGGCAAAAAAAAGGGGGGGGAGGAGTTAGACTGGAAACCCCAAGGCATGGGGAGTTTATTACGATTAGAATTCCGAAGGCATGAGGGATTTCAGATCCGGGATATCCATCTGAGGGGACAGACAAGAGTGTGAAAGCATGAATGTACTGTCAACACATGTACAGCTGACCACCACAACAAAGCATATACAGACAGGCATCAATCTATCAGGCATGTGTTCGCATTCATTTGGAGAGAATGATTAATAAAACATTGGTTGTACACCTACATGTATACTTAAGCTCCAGAGACCTTTAAGTTGATGAATTTCTTGTCAGATTAATTGTTTGCAACAAGCACCCATCTGTCAGACCCACCATGTTTGTTTGCAAGCCAACACAAAATACATGTACATGTACATGTATGTATGTGCTCAGTGTACAGATCTCAAATACTACAAGTACATGGCATATATAGAGGGTTTGTATATATTTGGTATTGGATGTACATGAAATGACTCTGGTTCCAGCACTAAACAGAACTTTAATCTATTTCATTGGTATGTCACAAATATCTCAAAAACTAAGCAAAACTCAGTGGGAAAAAATACAGGACATTGTTTTAACACAGTTACATGTAACTAAACAAAACAGCATGCAAAATTTGAACTCAGTTTTCAACAAAGTTCACTCTTGACCAAAAATACTCAACACCCTTTTTCCAGTATGCCTTTAAATACGTACATGTACATTATAATGTTATGTTTATGGTGAATATTTTACTACATGAATGCTTGCTACACCATTTTACCTAATAATTATAGACCACTTTCATAAATGGCGGCCAATTATAAATTCTTTTGACAATATTAAAATTAGCTTTACTAACCTCATTTTGAAGTCAGTAATTCAAAAGAATTTTTACACTGAGACGAGGTTAGTAAGGCTAATTTAAATGCATACAAAAGAATTTTAAATTGGCAGCCATTTATGAAAAGGGTCTATTAGCTCAAAGAAATGTCAAACCTCATTTGGAAGAAATCTGTCTGGTCCTGTAAACAGGTCATTTTGGAGGATCCATTTCTGAAAAAAAAAATTAAATTTGAAACTCAAGAGTTTGGAACTTATCCTGGGAGTTCAGACCTGACAACCCCTGATAAAGGAAAATTGGGAGACCCCTGGGAAAAAAAGAGGAGAATTTACAAAGACTACAAGGAAACTCTGCATGGAATATACCGTACTTACCCGTGTATAATGAGCACTTTTTTCCACCAAAAGTAAGTTCCAAATTCGAGATACATATACACGGAATCCTTTGTTTTGACTCATTTGCTTAATTAGCATATATAGACAAAGACTGATAGATATCAGTGGCTTTTAATTGAAAAGTAACTAATAACTAATTTAACTAAGAATGTTGCTCTTTTGGTGATCAATGTGCATAATTTAATAAAAGTGCTAAAAAGGGGCTTAAAACTGATCTAAACTTATAAAGATTTCTCAAATTTTTTAACCGTATCTCGATCTGGTTCTTCTTCGGGGGACAATAACTAATCTAAATTCAAAATCACTGCTTTATATTTTGGTTCCCAAGAGATCTTAACAGCAGCACATATGCCCTTGGGAACTCCATTCTTTCGTTCACAGTCGAGTTCTTGTCAACGTTTGAGTGTATTAAGATTCCAGAAAAATTCTGCGCTTGTAATAGTTTCATTTCTTTCAAGAATTTCGCCGTAGCGTGGATGGACGTCGTACGTGGTTTTCTAGGCATGTTGTCCAATTGCCGACTCTTTACTTGCGGCACGCGCAGGATCATGTTTTGTTCCACTCTCCTCGAAGCCCAGCACTGTTTGCTTTTGCTTTGCAACGTTTGTTTGTTTAATGTAACTAAGAAACAAACTACTTAAGCGACCAACAGAACGACCAACAGAACAATCACTTTCAATAGAGATCACAACATTAGCATGGCTACGAAAGTCACTGGAACAAATTAAAGCGTCAAAGTTATATATAGTGTCAGATAAATTTAAGATCATCAATTTCACGGAACACAACATGGAAATCACACTGCTGAATGAGAGTTTGGAGATTCGGAGAGCAGCATTAGATTGTGAGAACTTAGAGAAAGGCTGGATGGACACTGAAGGAATGAAGACGTGGGTTCATAATGTGGTGGCCTGCCGGTGGGGAGACGAGGCCTGTTAGTTTATGCATTTGAGGCTCACGAGACCAAAAGTGTAAAAACAGCATTTGTGAAAGAGAACACAAACTTGGCAGTAATTCCAGGTGGATTAACCTCAATCCTACAGCCATTAGATGTTGCCTTAAACAAACCTTATAAAGATGGGGTGAGAAGAACTGATCCAAAGAACTGATCATTTCATGGATTGCAGTAGCAATTAATTGACAATCCTGCACCAGAGATGGTGACCAAATCTTCCATTCTCAAATGTGGAAAAATAAACAATCTGGATGGATCAGAAAATGGTCTTGTTTACCAGAACAATGATGAACAATGAAGACTCTTTTTAGAGAAAATGTTTGAGTCTGACTCAGTCAGACTTCGGAGGATTTGATGTTTGAGACCTCGAATGTAGAGTGGAATATTTGAGCACTGATCACAAACAGTTTGTGATCAGTTACTGTGAGTACTTGTAGTTAAGATAACTTAATATTTTTAAGACAAGGAACATAGCTTATCAAGTATTCAGAGGTTGTAATAACAATTATTTTTATCTAACTTTTAATTTCATCCTCAAAAATGACTTAACTTAATTGGAAAATTTACAAAAGTTTTTGTTGGTTTACATGTATACGCTCAATATTAGGTGTGGATAGATTGTGTTTATACCGGTAAAGTAGTTTACCAGGATCAAGCTTAATTTAATTTGATGTGAATAAGCTCACCTGTTACCTTAAGGAAATTCTGTTAACAAACATGTTTTATACTATTTACATTTGGCTTGTGTATTCACTTTTTCTTTTGTTCAACCCTTTTTTTCCCCAAAACGTTTTCAAAAATAAATAACAATTATTCCATGAGCCCGAGTTGGATATGAAGTGATAAAATAACCAACAAGCACGTAGCGCGAGTTGGTTATGATCACTTCATATCCAACAAGGGCGAATGGAATAATTGTTTTAGTAAATTCTCAAACCGGGTTTTGCCGCTGATTTTTATTTCAGCCATTATAGAGGGCTGAAGTTGAAAACTTCGTGCGGAAAATTTTTAAACTTGGCGCACTATTTTCCATATGACGTAAAACTCTGACTATTGGCTCATAGTCGGAGTTTTTTAGCCAATCAAAAAGCTAGAAATGCAATAGTCGGAGCTCATGAGAATTTACTAAGGGTGCATATTATACATGGGTAAATGCGGTAAGTAGGATAAAAATTATTAAATGTAAAGTGGAACCCTGTTAAATATAAAGGGGGCATTTCTAAAGAAACTGTGGTGCTGCGTCGGTGGGAGTATTACAAGATAATTTGGTTTTATCAGCTGGGTTGCGGATTCGCTCCGACGAAGGGCTAATGCTCGAAACGTCAGCTTCCGAATCTCTTTACGGTGGCCAATTCACATTATCAACCTGTTAAATATAGCCACTTATGGGTCATATGAAACTTTAATGGTATTAACAAGATAGCCATACTAACTGACTGGAGTCAAGTTTCATGACTGGTCTAAACTGAGTGACAGATATGTTACAATTACCCTTCTAAACAACTGGGCCAGGTTGTAAGCTAACCCAGGGTTAGCTAGAATTTTGAGTTTAAATTTGCAACTGTTTGGTCAGTTTTTCTGTTTATATTGTTTATCCTTCAGTTTTAAGTTTGAATAGTCTGAGACTTCCCAAAACATAAGCATGCAGTGAAAAACATTTTTAAACACGAAAAATTAATACTTTTAATTCTGGGTTAGCGTTGACTGGCTTTCGAACAACCCACCCTGTTCTTTAACTCTGGAATGCAGATAGCCGTATAAACACTTAACAGGGTAAAATGAAAAAGGATTATACCGGTTGGGATTTCAGAAACCGGCTGTGTTAATGGGGTAGACAATTTTTTTTAACAGGGTTTTCTTATGAGAAAATGTATAGGTGTTTTGACAGGACAAAAAAAGTGGCTATTATAATAACAAGGTGACTGTATTAACAAGGTGACAATAAGGCAGGGTTCACTATGATCAGGTGGCTAAGTACAATGTTATCCTTTATCACTTTATGGGTAACTAGCATTCCCCATTAATCAAATTACATTTTGATTCAGCAACTGAAGGTAATATTTCATTTCAAAATTCTCCCCCAAAAACCGTGAGATTGGGAGTTGGAAGTCCAGTTGTGGGGCCATGAGAAAAGATAAGAAATTGTGAAACTCATGGCAGAACACATTAAATCAGAAGTGGACCATTTGACTTTTGAGAGTCTGGGTGAAGAAATTTTTTTTTTCATTACATGTGTATGCCTGATATGTTTTTTTTTCACCATATCATGCTTTTGGCATGAATTATTTTTAAGCAGTGGTCGTGTCATGACTTTTCTTTTGGTACAAGTGTGCTTGCAGGATATTCTTTCTCTTCTCAGAGGTCAAATGAATACTCATGACGACTTCGTCACGGTCAAAGTGAGTAATTATGCAAACCCCACTTGACTGGGGATTGTGCATATTTATGAGGATTCTTTTCCCTTGTGAGCATTACGTATGAGTATTGTTTTTCCCTTGTCACATGACTTTTGTAGCGTCACATGCCATCGGCGGTCGACAGCGAAGTCAAAGCATTTAGACTCAAGAGCCAACTGTTAAGTCAAGAAGAATCCGTCAAGAGGACGCAATCACGAGAGCCAACTGTATAGTCAAGAAAGAACGCGATCGCGATCGATGGAAGTAAATGAAACTACAATTTACGATTCATTTTGTTTACTTAAAAAAATAAACACGAAGCTCAATCTTACCTCGCTTGACAAAGCCACATGTTTTCTTTCTGCCACTTCCACTCACAGCTGTGCGTACTCTGATCTGCGAGGCATCGCAAATCTTACGATCCCATTCTGACTTCCAGCCGTCAAAACTCACTGTTACTTCATCATTCTCATTTAAAATCACGGTGCAACGACACCACACACCATCATCATCTACTGCCTCTGCTTTACAGCCTACTTGAAAATTCATCAAAGCCATCTTTTGCTCGTGTTGTCGGTGTTCGCGCTTCAACTCGTTTGACCGATCAACTTAAAACCGTTTTTTTTCAGTGAAAGACGCGCATTTGGTTGCTATGATACTACGTAGTTCCAAGTCTCCCTTGCATTTGGTTGCTATGATACTATGTGGGTCCAAGTCTCCCTCGGCATCAATCGTGCTAAACTGCGCATGTGTAGACTAATCTATGCATACAAAATGAATTACACACTTTGACCGTGTTGAAGTCCTAATGTTTTCATAGTCTGGAGATGCACAATGGTTGAATCAGAAATAAGTTTACTTGGAGATTAACAGTTAACCTTCTTTTTGCTGACCATGCATGCATGTTACAAGAAAATTACACAAAAAACTGACCAGATCAGAGGGTACAAAATGCATCAAAACGCTACTTACTGAAATAAATTAGCAAGACAACTACTGCAGTAGAAGTGTCCACAACCAGTTTGCATCGCTTCTCTCAGAAGTCGACCACAGGAGTTACACATATACTTTGGACCAATTCTTTCCTGCTCGGAAATGGCCAAAAGATAACCAGGCATGATCAAATCCGAAGGTTTTCTTAAATTTCCTGGCCCTGGAAGCTCCTAAAGGCACTGAAACAAAGTTACAAGGACATTTAGGTCAACGCTTATTAAACTAAACCGCAGAAATAAGAAATTAGCGCCCAAATTGTACTACGCGGAATACAAGTGTGGTCAAATTTAGTAAAATTAAGTCTAAACAGAGGTCGGATTTGAAACACTAGCTCCCCATGTAATTGTTACGTTTCAGACGAAAATGTAAGTCGATAACGGCAACGAAATGTCACAAGAACATAACAATGGCCGTGGACTTACGTTATATTAAAATCTTTGTACACTTCTTTAGGAGTTTGCCTTTTCGTCGAGGGTTGAGGGTGACTAGGCGAGGGTCGAGGGTAACTAGTCGAGGATCGAAAAAGTTTTTCAACCCTAGGCTCAATTATTTTTGAACATCGTTGAATCAAAATTTCGTGTTTATTTTTTATTTTACAATAACACCTCGTGGTATCATGTGTTTTTCAGCCTGTTCTAGGCTTTCGTTAGTTGAAACAGGCTAACAATTGTTGTACTACCGGGTCATACTGTAGTTTCCCAGCTTAAACTGTTAACTCGACCCTCGACCAAAAGGCAAACTCTAAATTTTTTATTTAGAAATCCAGCGTTCAAAATTCTGTTCAATTTAAAACCTAGAAATCCCAAATAAAGCAACCAAAGGAAAGAAGCGTGACAAGAAGTTTAATACCATTGAACTGTTGACTGTTCTTCCCGCGCTGTTCGTAAGAGAACTTTGAAGCAGGATCTCAGTTCTAATTTTCTTTATAAATAAAAAAATAAGCACGAAATTTTGATTCGACGACGTTCAAAAATAATTTACCCTTGACTAGTTACCCTCGACCCTCAACCATTTACCCTTGACCCTCGACTAGTTACCCTCGACCCTCGTCCCTTGACGAAAAGGCAAACTCTTCTTTATTCGTCAGCAGCCCAGACATCGAATATGATTAATATGTGACATAATGCTGTAGGCGATTTCGTTACAATTTTAGCCGTTTATAAAACAATGTATGAGAGCGCTTCGAAAATTGCTCTGAGTGCTACATATAGAAAAAGTGGCTGACCTTATAATTTGATTGATGTTTCTGAGTTCCTTTGAATTTAAATTCTGAGTTCCTTTGAATTTGAATTTCTAGCTTAGTGACCACGCCATCGTGACAAAAGTCGCCTCCAGCCATCGAGAGACACGGGGCAATTTTCTATCAAGTAGAGGTTAAAATATTTTTGAAAGACGCTTAATAAAACAACCGACATTTCGGCATTACTGCTTTCTTCAGGGTGTTTAAGCTGCCACGTAAAATAGCGAGATAGTTATTTACATGCGTGTGCCATTGGGAAAATGTCTACGAGTCTATCATTCAAATTGACGGTGCCATGGTCCCTGGGGATATCACTGGAAACGGCGGGAAATTAATCGGGCTGACTGGGAACGCGTGTAGCGGTGATACGTACAGTGTATGGGTTATTGACCAAGCTTGTTTGGTCAAGATGACTGGATATTGGCCGAGTTCTTTTTTTGCGCGTTTATGGACCTCGACCCCGTCTCGGTCCATATAGCTATATAATAAAATAATATATTTATTGTCCATCTCTGCTGTGTGCTTTCAGCTAAAAACAATTTGTGTGTTCAATCAACTCATAAATGCAACCAGCGAACAATGTTCAACTGAAGAACTGTTACTACAAAAATACAATGAGCGAATAATGTTCAACTGAAAGCACTGTTGCTGAAGCGAGACATGCGCCGGATTAATTTCCCGCCATTTCCAGTGATATCCCCAGGGACGGTGGCACCATCAAAAATTGCCTCGTGCCTCTCAATGGCTGGAGGGGCCTTTGTCACGATGGTGTGGTTGCTAAGTTAGAAATTCAAATCCTGTGCCCAAGATAAACGCCTCAAAGCACGGCAGAAATTGAAAGCTAGAGTTGGAAAACCAGCGATTCTCGGGTGTTTAAGATAAACCTTGGAAGAAAGCGAATGGAAAGAAGAGTTATCGACAGCTACCATGAGGCAATTTTGGCGAGATTAGACCATTTTTGTGGAATTTACGGAGCTTTTAGTTCGGGCCGTTTGGCCAGTGACCGCCAGTGAGTTGCCAGCCTTTGGTTTTTCTTTAGGGGAAGCAAACCGCCAGAAAGTAAAACTCACCGAAATGGCTCTAAACAGCCTCCAGGAACTCAGAAACATCAATAAAACGCAATGCAAACATAAAGCCACTTTTATTATATTATTTTACCCTAAGGGTTACCCTAGCACTCACACATTTCCTCTTTTTTTCTTCGTCGTGTTTACAAGGCAGCTAGGGTTACCGGGGTAGGCGGGTTACCCTATCTGCGTGCTAGGGTTACCCTGGCAGGCAGGTTAACTTTTTCCCTAGTAAACACTCCAGGTTAGGGTTACCCTGCCTACTCGGGTTAACGTTTTAATTGTTTCCAGACCCTTTGAGTGTGACCGCACAATAAGTTGTCCTGGGTTGCAGGGTTACACTACCTGTGAAATTTGCTTGTAAACCGGGCTATCTTTTGCCAGCTAGGATTAACCCGCTTGCTAGGGTAACCTCAACGTCTGGGCCGCCTGTGCCGTCATCTCCAAATTAAACAACAACGTGAAATGACCAAATTCTGCATTGGAGAACGCGAACAACGGCGACTAACTTTTCGTATTTTCATTTGGAATTTAACGCTGGCATTACATATTAAGCTTGAGCAAGTTCTAAGACGATGCGCGCTTCTCCTATCCATGACTGAGCAGATCTAGACATGTGCGAATTTTAATACAGGTACTACACGTACTACCACGACTGATGTAAGTTATGAAGTAAAACTATACTTCATTGTTCTGTACTCTCCACTTACGCAAAACATACTTCATACCACAATTTCAGAAAGAAAATAAACATACCTTGCCGTCGATGTGCGAAATACAACTCTTCAAGTCACGAAGAATGGGCGTATAAAATCCAAGATGGCTGCTCTCTTCAAAGTACACACTACGGACCCACGGGGAATCCCCAATTAAGTATTGCACTGCGCATCCCTACTGCGCACGATTTTCCCGTCATTAGCGCGCGCACGAGCGCCAGCACGTACACAGCTACGATTTGGAGCAGTACATCGATTACGTATCTAACTTCCACCCAGCTCTCCAGTTCACATCAACCATCAGTGAACTGGAACTACCGTTTCTCGATATCAAAGTGAGTATTAACGGTGGGAAGCTACAGACATCGGTGCACTACAAGGAAACTGATACGCATAACTACCTCCATTACTCGTCACTCCATCCTGATCACTGCAAGGGGTCTATTCCATACAGTCAGTTTCTTCGACTCCACAGGATCTGCTCTGATGACGCTGTTTTCACGAACCGAGCCGCAGAGATGAAGGAATACTTCCGGGCGCGTGGTTACCCTGATGAACTTGTCAACAACAATCTCAGAAAAGTCCCCACCGCGCGTTCCTCGCTTCTCAAATCAACACCAGCAAGCTCTGATGAAAGCACTAATACTAAAGTCCCGTTGGTATTAACGTATAATCCATTCAACGTCGGCACCATACGGATTTTGCTTGACCACTTCAACATCTTGTCCTCCGATCCCGAGGCACGCAGGATTTTCCCCGAACCCCCGCTGGTATCATATCGGCGCGAGCGAAACCTCGGTGATATCCTTGTACACTCCGCTGATGCCTCGCCGTCTCTCACTGATGCTGGTTCATTGCCCTGCCGACGCCCTCGATGCCAGACGTGCAAGCATATAACTCCTCAGACGTTTCTACAAGGGCCGAAGAGCGCACATAACATCCGTGACCACTTCACCTGCCAGTCTGAGAATGTTGTGTATTGCATTTCCTGCCGTCGATGCAATTGCCTGTACATCGGGGAGACTGGAAGGCGACTACGGGAACGTTTCAGCGAACACCTCCGCAGTATTCGAAACAGATCACGCGGGTTCCCCGTAGCTGAACATTTCAACTCCGCCTCCCACTCTCTGGATGACATCATGGTCTGCGGATTAAAACAGTGCTCTGGCAGCAACATCAGCCGTAAGCAGCATGAAATGAGGTTAATTTTCAAGCTTGGCACGCTTCGACCAAACGGACTGAACATTAACTTCAATTTCTTGTGACTGTGTCTAGCGCGTGTTACTCTTACGCGCGCTAAAACAGTGGTTTTCCAATTTGTTTCATGCGCGCGCTTTCTGCGCGTACGTACGCATACAAATTTTTGTCTCGCGTGGCTAAAATCACCTACTGAAGAAGGGCCAAGCCCGAAACGTTTAGGTCATTGTACCAAATTTGACACTTTTTAACGCTTTTCAGCCTTATATACGACTATTCGACAGTGTCACGCATCGCATGAGTTTTTCTGCTCAATCCTACTGAATTTTAATCTTCTTGATGCGATTTAACATCCACTCTGATGCCCAACATCAGGAAAACCGTTGCAACCTTGCGTCGCAACCTCAGAAACAGTCTCAACCATTTCCTTGACGTGGACACCACCACTGCGGCTATTGAACTAGCCGATTACACTCTAAAGAAGACCAAACTTACCAGCCACGTAGTGTTTATCGGACGTAGCCTTAGAAAAAGATTGATCCCTAAGGGATTCCGTGTACGTTTTCATCCAGCTGATGGCGATCGCCAAAACAGACGCCTATCCAAGATTTTAACCTCTTGTTCAAGAAGTCTAATGCAAGCTACCATTCAGAACTTAACGGTCAAACTTAACAACGTTTCCACTCTCAAGTCCCGAGCTTGCAGACGCCTTCAGGAGCGTTGCACAGACACCCAATACCATCAAGTGAGTACTTTAATATCAGAAATGAATTCTCAGTTCTATCACGAGATTAAAGCTGTTAAGGACGCAAAATTTGCTACTCTTCTTGATGAAGCGCCTTCCCCCCACAGCACCATTAATCAAGCATCTGTACAACATAAAGAACGTATAGTCGTTACAATCCCTGATGATCTTCCTCTCACCGACGCGGAGAACTCTGTTCTAAGCAAAGGGCTTACTTTCGTTCCTGTAAACAGCAAAACTGACGAGTACCAAGTGAAAGCTGATTGCGAGCGGTATTTTCGCCGGCTACGTCTCAAGGCTCATTTCCATGACCGCGAAGATGCATCCACAACGCCTGATAATGATCCTTTCACAAAGTTTGAGAACAAGACGTCAACATGGACCCCTCCAGATGGCCAATTTTCAGCCATTGACCATTACATCGACCGTTGTCGCCGTAGTATTAATTCCAGAAACTACACAAGGCCTATTGTTGTTTCCAACCTACCACAGGAGGAGAAGCAAGCCTTGCAAGATCTAAGGCGCCGCACCGATATCATTATTAAACCAGCAGACAAAGGTGGTGCGGTCGTTGTCTGGTCACGCGATCTTTACAATCAGGAGGCACACCGCCAACTGTCGGACGCCCGTTTTTACTTACACCTTGATGCTGATCCGACACGAGATGATCAGAAAATCGTCAAGGACACTATCAAAGCAATGATAGCCACGTGTGAGCTTCCACCTACGGCACAGCATCTTGTGGTTTCCACCCCACGCACTTCGCGTTTCTATATGCTACCCAAGATACATAAGCCGAACAGTCCTGGGCGTCCTATTGTGTCTGCATGTTGTTGTCCTACAGAGAACATCGCAGCGTATCTAGATGAAGTAATGGCTCCTTTAGTTAAATGCCTGCCAACATACGTAAAGGATACCAATGATGCTCTCAAGATCTTTGACACCTTTGCATTTGACAGCTCCAATGACAACCCCCGCTTCCTGTTCACAATGGACATAAAATCACTATACACTGTGATTCCCAACAATGGTGGATTACAGGCTCTCTCTCATTTTGTCGACCAACGAGCCAACAAAGAGCCACCTACCCGCACGCTTACACGACTGGCTGAGCTTGTCCTCACTTTAAACGCCTTCTCGTTCAATGGGGAGTACTATCGCCAGATCGGTGGCGTCGCCATGGGAAGCAAGATGGGTCCCAGTTACGCATGTCTGTACGTGGGCTATATTGAAGAGCAGATTCGCGCGAGTTATACTGGCTTCGTCCCACAGTTGCTCAAACGTTACATTGATGACGTTGTTGGATGCGCGCAGTGCACTCGCTACGATTTGGAGCAGTACATCGATTACGTATCTAACTTCCACCCAGCTCTCCAGTTCACATCAACCATCAGTGAACTGGAACTACCGTTTCTCCATATCAAAGTGAGTATTAACGGTGGGAAGCTACAGACATCGGTGCACTACAAGGAAACTGATACGCATAACTACCTCCATTACTCGTCACTCCATCCTGATCACTGCAAGGGGTCTATTCCATACAGTCAGTTTCTTCGACTCCGCAGGATCTGCTCTGATGACGCTGTTTTCACGAACCGAGCCGCAGAGATGAAGGAATACTTCCGGGCGCGTGGTTACCCTGATGAACTTGTCAACAACAATCTCAGAAAAGTCCCCACCGCGCGTTCCTCGCTTCTCAAATCAACACCAGCAAGCTCTGATGAAAGCACTACTACTAAAGTCCCGTTGGTATTAACGTATAATCCATTCAACGTCGGCACCATACGGATTTTGCTTGACAACTTCAACATCTTGTCCTCCGATCCCGAGGCACGCAGGATTTTCCCCGAACCCCCGCTGGTATCATATCCTCGGTGATATCCTTGTACACTCCGCTGATGCCTCGCCGTCTCTCACTGATGCTGGTTCATTGCCCTGCCGACGCCCTCGATGCCAGACGTGCAAGCATATAACTCCTCAGACGTTTCTACAAGGGCCGAAGAGCGCACAAAACATTCGTGACCACTTCACCTGCCAGTCTGAGAATTTTGTGTATTGCATTTCCTGCCGTCGATGCAATTGCCTGTACATCGGGGAGACTGGAAGGCGACTACGGGAACGTTTCAGGGAACACCTCCGCAGTATTCGAAACAGATCACGCGGGTTCCCCGTAGCTGAACATTTCAACTCCGCCTCCCACTCTCTGGATGACATCATGGTCTGCGGCTTAAAACAGTGCTCTGGCAGCAACATCAGCCGTAAGCAGCATGAAATGAGGTTAATTTTCAAGCTTGGCACGCTTCGACCAAACGGACTGAACATTAACTTCAATTTCTTGTGACTGTGTCTAGCGCGTGTTACTCTTACGCGCGCTAAAACAGTGGTTTTCCAATTTGTTTCATGCGCGCGCTTTCTGCGCGTACGTACGCATACAAATTTTTGTCTCGCTTGGCTAAAATCACCTACTGAAGAAGGGCCAAGCCCGAAACGTTTAGGTCGTTGTACCAAATTTGACACTTTTTAACGCTTTTCAGCCTTATATACGACTATTCGACAGTGTCACGCATCGCATGAGTTTTTCTGCTCAATCCTACTGAATTTTAATCTTCTTGATGCGATTTAACATCCACTCTGATGCCCAACATCAGGAAAACCGTTGCAACCTTGCGTCGCAACCTCAGAAACAGTCTCAACCATTTCCTTGACGTGGACACCACCACTGCGGCTATTGAACTAGCCGATTACACTCTAAAGAAGACCAAACTTACCAGCCACGTAGTGTTTATCGGACGTAGCCTTAGAAAAAGATTGATCCCTAAGGGATTCCGTGTACGTTTTCATCCAGCTGATGGCGATCGCCAAAACAGACGCCTATCCAAGATTTTAACCTCTTGTTCAAGAAGTCTAATGCAAGCTACCATTCAGAACTTAACGGTCAAACTTAACAACGTTTCCACTCTCAAGTCCCGAGCTTGCAGACGCCTTCAGGAGCGTTGCACAGACACCCAATACCATCAAGTGAGTACTTTAATATCAGAAATGAATTCTCAGTTCTATCACGAGATTAAAGCTGTTAAGGACGCAAAATTTGCTACTCTTCTTGATGAAGCGCCTTCCCCCCACAGCACCATTAATCAAGCATCTGTACAACATAAAGAACGTATAGTCGTTACAATCCCTGATGATCTTCCTCTCACCGACGCGGAGAACTCTGTTCTAAGCAAAGGGCTTACTTTCGTTCCTGTAAACAGCAAAACTGACGAGTACCAAGTGAAAGCTGATTGCGAGCGGTATTTTCGCCGGCTACGTCTCAAGGCTCATTTCCATGACCGCGAAGATGCATCCACAACGCCTGATAATGATCCTTTCACAAAGTTTGAGAACAAGACGTCAACATGGACCCCTCCAGATGGCCAATTTTCAGCCATTGACCATTACATCGACCGTTGTCGCCGTAGTATTAATTCCAGAAACTACACAAGGCCTATTGTTGTTTCCAACCTACCACAGGAGGAGAAGCAAGCCTTGCAAGATCTAAGGCGCCGCACCGATATCATTATTAAACCAGCAGACAAAGGTGGTGCGGTCGTTGTCTTGTCACGCGATCTTTACAATCAGGAGGCACACCGCCAACTGTCGGACGCCCGTTTTTACTTACACCTTGATGCTGATCCGACACGAGATGGTCAGAAAATCGTCAAGGACACTATCAAAGCAATGATAGCCACGTGTGAGCTTCCACCTACGGCACAGCATCTTGTGGTTTCCACCCCACGCACTTCGCGTTTCTATATGCTACCCAAGATACATAAGCCGAACAGTCCTGGGCGTCCTATTGTGTCTGCATGTTGTTGTCCTACAGAGAACATCGCAGCGTATCTAGATGAAGTAATGGCTCCTTTAGTTAAATGCCTCCCAACATACGTAAAGGATACCAATGATGCTCTCAAGATCTTTGACACCTTTGCATTTGACAGCTCCAATGACAACCCCCGCTTCCTGTTCACAATGGACATAAAATCACTATACACTGTGATTCCCAACAATGGTGGATTACAGGCTCTCTCTCATTTTGTCGACCAACGAGCCAACAAAGAGCCACCTACCCACACGCTTACACGACTGGCTGAGCTTGTCCTCACTTTAAACGCCTTCTCGTTCAATGGGGAGTACTATCGCCAGATCGGTGGCGTCGCCATGGGAAGCAAGATGGGTCCCAGTTACGCATGTCTGTACGTGGGCTATATTGAAGAGCAGATTCGCGCGAGTTATACTGGCTTCGTCCCACAGTTGCTCAAACGTTACATTGATGACGTTGTTGGATGCGCGCAGTGCACTCGCTACGATTTGGAGCAGTACATCGATTACGTATCTAACTTCCACCCAGCTCTCCAGTTCACATCAACCATCAGTGAACTGGAACTACCGTTTCTCCATATCAAAGTGAGTATTAACGGTGGGAAGCTACAGACATCGGTGCACTACAAGGAAACTGATACGCATAACTACCTCCATTACTCGTCACTCCATCCTGATCACTGCAAGGGGTCTATTCCATACAGTCAGTTTCTTCGACTCCGCAGGATCTGCTCTGATGACGCTGTTTTCACGAACCGAGCCGCAGAGATGAAGGAATACTTCCGGGCGCGTGGTTACCCTGATGAACTTGTCAACAACAATCTCAGAAAAGTCCCCACCGCGCGTTCCTCGCTTCTCAAATCAACACCAGCAAGCTCTGATGAAAGCACTAATACTAAAGTCCCGTTGGTATTAACGTATAATCCATTCAACGTCGGCACCATACGGATTTTGCTTGACAACTTCAACATCTTGTCCTCCGATCCCGAGGCACGCAGGATTTTCCCCGAACCCCCGCTGGTATCATATCCTCGGTGATATCCTTGTACACTCCGCTGATGCCTCGCCGTCTCTCACTGATGCTGGTTCATTGCCCTGCCGACGCCCTCGATGCCAGACGTGCAAGCATATAACTCCTCAGACGTTTCTACAAGGGCCGAAGAGCGCACATAACATCCGTGACCACTTCACCTGCCAGTCTGAGAATGTTGTGTATTGCATTTCCTGCCGTCGATGCAATTGCCTGTACATCGGGGAGACTGGAAGGCGACTACGGGAACGTTTCAGGGAACACCTCCGCAGTATTCGAAACAGATCACGCGGGTTCCCCGTAGCTGAACATTTCAACTCCGCCTCCCACTCTCTGGATGACATCATGGTCTGCGGCTTAAACCAGTGCTCTGGCAGCAACATCAGCCGTAAGCAGCATGAAATGAGGTTAATTTTCAAGCTTGGCACGCTTCAACCAAACGGACTGAACATTAACTTCAATTTCTTGTGACTGTGTCTAGCGCGTGTTACTCTTACGCGCGCTAAAACAGTGGTTTTCCAATTTGTTTCATGCGCGCGCTTTCCGCGCGTACGTACGCATACAAATTTTTGTCTCGCGTGGCTAAAATCACCTACTGAAGAAGGGCCAAGCCCGAAACGTTTAGGTCATTGTACCAAATTTGACACTTTTTAACGCTTTTCAGCCTTATATACGACTATTCGACAGTGTCACGCATCGCATGAGTTTTTTTGCTCAATCCTACAGACTTTCTCAAAGCCCGTTTCCGCTAGATAGATATGAACGTCAGTTTTTCCGGACGCTAAAATGTCAAAGTGATCCCATTTAATGTCGTGACCAGTGGTTTTTACATGATCAGCAATGGCTGATGACTTTTCGCGAGGGCCTTGAAATGTTCTGTTTTTCTATCATGGAGTCTTTGTTTTGTTTTGCCAATGTAGAATTCGTCACAGTTAAAGAGACTCTGTTCATTCAAGAGCTAAAGCCTTCCCTTAATGTCAATATTAGTAGTGAGAAGTTGTTGCTGTTTTAGCTATTACTCCTCATTATGTCAAAACACGTACTGCTGCAGAGAATTTTTCTCAGTCTAGGTTCCAGACCTCTATTGTTTTACGATATACATATAGGTTTCAAATATTGTAACGGTCACTTTTGAAAATGTATGTTAACTAGCATACGAAACGTCAAGTTCTATAAAAATGCATTGGAATACAATGTTCATCACCGCTGTTTGTGTTATTTTCTTAATCAAGCTTGGATGGCCTAAGAGCAAGAGTAAGAGATTTCCCTCAAGCTAAGCTCGATAGCAAAATAACTTCTCGTTTTCTCTCGCTCATGGAATATAATTGTTAAATATCATTATTTATTGTAAATACTTAAACCACTATTTGTATCAGACTAGCCTGCGAACACAGACGTATTTCCGCTGTCACTGGTTCCGCCGAAAATGGCAACCGGAAATACGTCTGCGTTCGCAGGCTAAGACAGAACAATGTAATGTTAGAATTGTGGTTTCTATCAACTGAAAACCGTGATCAATCAAAAATATTCAAGCATAATCGCCCTAATTTATCAAAAACAACGAGTGTCTACTCTTGTTCTGTGCCTTGAGCAATTTTATTGCTATTACTTACATCAGTAAATAAATGACTACAATACTATTAATCTTATAATACAATAGCCTCTCCTATTAAACTAAGCAAGAAGAGGCTTCAAAGGATAGCACTTTCTTTGTGCTTCTCCATTTCTAACTGTAGAAAAAGGCAAAATTGTTGAAATTTTGTTAGATTTACATTTTTTGGCTGAAACACTTGATTAATTCAATTCATATGTGAGCAGCAGCAAAAGCCGGTGCACAAGCAGATGTTGAGGGTGTCTTTTCTCTCTCTCATTTCCGCTTGCATGGCAGTTATCTCAGCTCCCATTTATCTGAGCGTCACTATGGAGAACATGCTTACTATGCTAATGGATTAACCAAAATTATTAAATTAGTTTTAATTTTTGGGGGGCTGAAACACTTGATTAATAACACTCAAAAAGCATTTGCAAAATTGGGCCAGCACATAGTTGTTGGTTGAAACAATTTTTCATAGCGCGAGAGCAAAATAGAGAGTTTCGCCTTACGGCTTCGCCACTGTATGTACTTTGTTGCTCTTGCCCCAGTGAAACCGCCAGCTGGTTAGCCTGTACAGCGGGACACAATCGTCGAGAAACGCTGAAAGGAGCCCTGAAAGGGCATGATGATGAGTGTATGCATTCACCATAATAAAATTCAGCTTCCTGAAGGTTGAGAAAACCCTTTCCAGAATTTTACATGAGCATGT
>CAXHUQ010000419.1:0-12500 GCA_964020085.1 Micromussa lordhowensis
ATAAGACACAGAACACACGCAAAGAAAATAGTCAGAGACAGTTGTTGGCCGCTGTTATCTTTTTGCGGCCCTTTTTTTGGTGTGATATGTAAAGTAATTATCTTACTTTTAAAAAGTTGCATTAAATCACATTTCAGAATAACCACATTTAAAAGAGGGCTGATGGTGGAGGTATTTTGAACACATACTTCAATCTGTGTACTTCTTTTTATGATAATCTTTGTTGCTGGATCTTGACAGCTATTTGTTTTCCCAAACACATCTAAGTGGTCTTTCGAATCGTCTATTTCTAAAACTGAAAAGGAACTAAAGTGTTACGTGCAGTTATGAAATCCTATGCAAGTTTTCGAAACGCATTCGAAAAACTACCCCGCCTTTCACCTTTTCAAGAACCCAGTCCCAGCTTTTTTTTACGACGTTACAAGAGTTGTCTTTCTCAAACGCGGTATTATATATTTTTATTAATTCATATATACCAGATATTTTTCGCCAAAATTGTTAGTTATCTGTTATGGTGGTAGCCATTTCACACCTGCTCAATCGAAGGAAGTTTTTTTCTACCAACCAAAGACATTTTCTTGTCGAAATTAGGCGTTCAAAAATTTCTGACGGCCCAGTTCAACCTGTTCTTCAATGTCACAAAGGCCAAAATGTATATTTACACTGTTTATTAACTGAAAATCAGAAATGACGAATCACTGAATGATATCCAAAGAGTTCAGTGTGGAAACTAATCATTATCTCGGAATTATTTACTTCATTATTGTATACTTTTCTTCATACTGGTCAAATGTCAATATCCGCCATGATTTCGAACATACATTTAGGAATCACAGTGCTCTATGAGCAAACCCGTCGATTTGCCAGCGAATGACAGCTTATGGCAGGAGATTATCAAGGTAAGAGAGTCAATCCCCCATACAGGCCTTTATTTATTTTTAGACATGGTACCCAGTTCTTCAGAGTATGTTACTCGCGGGTTGCGTGGATGTTTTCTTGAAGGATCTGTTTTGTGTCGTTTCGTTTCGTTTCAAAGCAAAGAGAAGCCTTCAACGCGGTAGCGATGTCTTCTTAGACTCTCGCTATGTTAAAATACATTTCGAAACTTTAATATGGGCTTAAGTAAGACATGGGATGTTTCCTGCACAAACAATGACATCTGAATGAACGGCAGAGAAAAGAGTAGATAAATGAGCGCAAAGCAAACAAATGCCAGAACACAAGCAAAGCAACGGAACAAACAGATAGCTGAAAGTGCAGGCAGACGCTCGCTACCCTAGCAGCAAAACGCAGTTTAAGCAGCAACGACAAGAAAACCAAATGAACGTGGATTAAAAAACGACTTTTATATTCAACCGACAAATCTCGCGAGAAGTAAGATTCATTCAGCTTGTCAAATCCTGTCAGAAATATCTCAAACAGAATATATAAGACAGCGTCAAAATCGAAAGAAAAAATTTGAAAATTGGACGTCAATTTCACGCTCTCTCGAATATGCAGAATGTGGCCATTTCACATTGTTGTTTAGTAAAGAACGGCAAAGAAATGAACAAAGAATCATAACGCACGCTTACACAAACATTGTACTCGTTGCCGTTGACGTTGAAATTTGCTTATTAAACTCCCTTAAACTGAATAAACAGCAAATGAAACCCAGCCGACCAAAAAGACACCTGGCAGTGCAGAAAACATCTCTGCTATGAAACGAGAAAATCGCTTGGGCTGTCCCACGTCGCGCGACTAACATCCTCGGATGATGAAGTGGATGCCATGTCTAAAAATAACTTAAGAGGGATTACCTTGGGTATAAGACCTATATGGGGGATTCACCCTCTTACCTTGATAATCTCTTGCTTATGGTGATTGACACGAGCTAACCTTTGCGTAATATGGAATTACGTACTCTTTCCTTTTTGCGAAAACAGCCGTCCTTCTTCGCTCCCGGCCAGAGTGACGTTTCGCGAGAAGGACGTCTGCGATTTACCGCCGAAAATTCCATACTGATGACGTAACTGTGAACTTTGTAATCTTGCCTCAATCTGCAAAATAGGCATAAATTAACATTTGCGGTTTTTCCCCGAGGAGATGAATATTCACGATCAGGAAGAAACTTGCATTCTTTGCAGGCGTTGAAAAGGGCGACAGATACTATGTGAGGACTTAGTGATACTTAGATCACTGAGCTCCTGCAAAAGATACCGCGATATCTCGAACATTTGTTCGACTTTCTCCCGTCGAACTCGACAAATTCACTTGTTTTCACGTTTCCGTTTTGCTGTCTGTCATATAAAAAGCATATCGAGAAGCGACAGAGGTTAGTGGTTAACATTATTAATTACCGTGGAAAATGACTTGCGTAGTCGACAATTTCTTGATGAAAACTTTTTTCAGATAGCGGCAAGAAGCATAATATCTCTAGACAAACGTATAGCTTTGTCGAAGTAAAGCTACGGCGACTCCGAAGAAGAACGTACGACGACAAATATGATATCCGTGATTTGTCCCTCGAAAGCAAATACTTCGAGACTTAAAAACACATCTCTTCTTGCAATAGCAATGAGCCTGAACAATGCTTTTAACACAGGGCAAATTACAGAGGTGTCAGACTCGACGAAGCGACAGGGAGATAACAGCGGAGAAAATGCAGACCTGTGACCTCTAAAAATTTACCATAGCACGGTCTAACGGCTCAACTGTACTGGAAAATCCTCCTTAAAACACAACATGAGGTGTTCTTCATAAACAAGAGTGAAGCAACAAAAACGGTCGAGCGACGACGGTAAAGAGAACGGCAAATGTACAAATGCCACGAACCGAAGGAGTCGTGTAGGTCTGTCAACCCCATTTTAATAGCACGTATTTGTTTTGGTGAGAATATTCAATGTCCCGCATATTTACGGACTTAGTTATGCATAGTTACCGATCGAACCAATCAGCGTTCATGAACAGATTCGGGACAGATTTGCGTCATCAGTATGGAATTTTCGGCGGTAAATCGCAGACTTCCTTCTCGCGAAACGCAACTCGGGCCGGAACTGAAGAAGGACGGCCGATTTCGCAGGCTACGTTTTTCACTGCAAAACGTAAAGTACGATTTGGAGTATTAATGTCATAAATATCACGAGCAAAGTTTAGACTGTTTTGCAAATAAAATGCGTAATGCTACCTTGAAATAAGCCTGATTTTAGTGTCGTGGTTTCTGGAACGTCAACAGCTTGAACTTTTGTGGGCACTATGCTCACATCACAATACTTTAACCTAGAAAATTTTGGCTCTCACAAATTCCAGACAAGTTCAAGCAAATTATGTATCCGAAAATTAAATTTTTTCACCACAAAATTTTTTTGTGGAGAGTTTTTAAACAGCGAACATCAACCAATCAGGATTATCCTTGTTAATCTATTTTCCTGATGCCCAGCAGTTCGCACAAATATGTTTTAAGAGTTTCCATAGCCCCAGCTACTTTTCTTTATGTGACTTGCAACATGAACAGTTCAGTACCCATGCACCATGCTCAGAAAAATCTCATTGTATTTTTCAACAATTCCAATTGCTCAAATTGTATTTCTTTTCTTTTCCTAGTGTACCATCTGTTTTTTGCCGTTTTTGTTTCTTTGCTTGTTTTTTTTTCAGTTATTCTCCGTGGTTTGGGAACAAATTTCTGTTAAATTCATACAATAAAACTCCAAGACATTAATTCAACTGGAACTATTATGTAACAAATACATATTTGACCGCTAAGGTAGTAATGAACTGGGCCTGAATCTCCAAATCGTCGACGAAGTTAGTTTTAATTTACATTTATCTCGATGTTGTGGGAACTCTCGGTAACGTTTGTATCCTGCAGGATTAACTGACAGCCAGGCCACTGATATATCAATGTTAGCCCTTAATTCTAGGATCTTTTGAATTTTTATTTGTCTTTACTTCTTTGAATTTGGTATCACAAGAAGACAATGTCCAATGACTAAATGATTTCTTCCTTTATGATATGGTAATGATATAGCAAAGAGACAAAAGATTTTGACAACGCTCTTAGCTGGACTGAAACTGTTAAATAGTAAAGAAAAGATGAATAAGAAAGACACGATGGAAGTAGTAAATGTATTTTCACAGTCTTTTTCAAACTTGGATATTTTGTAGTTCGGAGAGCCACAAGCTTGTTAGTGTTTTTCTCTTTATAAAGTGCAACCTCAAGGCCGTTTTTTTTTATAAAAATAAAGAGTTTACTCATCTGAAATAAGCCGAAATAAGCTGCTTCCAACTGTCCACTTCCATAGAGCCGGAAGCTACACACTACCCTTGCTGAACCTAGAAAAAAACAACAAACATCAATCAATTAGGGAAAGTTTATTTGATATAACCAGGGGAAAAAATCAAATTAGAAGCATGAACTTTTTGTAACCCTTTTAATTTTTAGGCTGCTCCTCTCTCCTTCCCAGTATCAAGGAACATTTTCAAATCCCGTACTTACTGTCTTTTAAAGTAAGTACAATTCGGTTAATCTTAATTTTTAAATTTGGCAGCATTGTCAATGCTGGGGTTCAAACAATATGCTATGGTAAGGAGACATAAGATGTTGATCACACCCTTCTCAAAACTGAAACTATAGTAATATAGTAATTAAAAGAGGAATAAAAAAGCTACGATAGAAACAGTGAATATATTTTCATCAATTTTACGTTATTGTAGACAGTTTTTTAACCTAATATATTTTGTAGCTTGAAGGGCCACAAGTTTTAGTGCGTTTCTCTATATCAATTGCAGCCCTTTTTAAATAAATAGTTTACTTATCTGAAATAAGCTGTTTCCACGGTCCACTTCCATAGAACAGGAAGCTTCTATGGCAAGCCGTTACTGTCAAAGCCCTTCGAGTTTTAAATCTTGGTCCAACCGCCTTTTAACATTGGCGAGTTGCAAATCTTCAATGGTGAGATTGGAAAAGGTATGGGCGAATTTAGTAAAGCGATGGTTGAGTCTTGTTTGGGAAGCTTCAGTTCTCGCTAGCAAGTTTTCTATTTCTCGCTAGCGAGTTTTCAATTTCTCACTAGCGAGTTTTCAATTTCTCACTAGCGAGTTTTCAATTTCTCACTAGCGAGTTTTCAATTTCTCACTAGCGAGTTTTCAGTTTCTCGCTAGCGAGTTTTCAATTTCTCGCTAGCGAGTTTTCAATTTCTCGCTAGCAAGTTTTCAATTTCTCGCTAGCGAGTTTTCAATCTCTCGCAAGCGAGTTTTCAATTTCTCGCTAGCGAGTTCTCAGTTTCTCGCTAGCGAGTTTTCAATCTCTCGCTAGCGAGTTTTCAGTTTCTCGCTAGCGAGTTTTCTGTTTCTCGCTAGCGAGTTTTCTGTTTCTCGCTAGCGAGTTTTCTGTTTCTCGCTAGCGAGTTTTCTGTTTCTCGCTAGCGAGTTTTCCATTTCTCGCCAGCGAGTTTTAGCTAGGCCTCTTTCCCAGGCCTTCAATTAATCCTGGGGATTAATAGGTCGTGATCATTCAATATGGCTGATGTTCAAATCTCAACCAAGAGGGTCATGAAGACCTTGCGAGTTTTTTACTAGTTTTAATGATCTTCTAGAACAGTTAGATTCCGATGCTGACAATTTTGTGATTGAATACTTGGAAAGGAGGCGGGAAGATTACGTTACCATTTTGTTGGAATTATTTTCAAGTTGGAAATTGGTGAAAGTACAGAACATCGAAACAACCTACTGATGCTCTTAAGAATGCTATATGATTTATCGTACGGTAAGCTAAAGGACTCGGACATATCTAATGAAATAGAGAAACAGCAACAATTTGTTGGCCAGATCTGGTTATAATGTACCTCTTAAGAGAACAGAAGGTCGACCCAAGTTTGTGATAACTATAGAACAGCTCATGAATCTTCGCGAAACCGGGATGACCTGGGCAAAAATTGCTACCTGTTTGAATGTCAGTGAAAGAACTTTGTACAGGCGAGTTCGAGAATTTGATATTGATGGAAGTTTTTCAGAGATATCGAACACTGAACTAGACGAACTTCTCAAGTCGATTATGGCAGTAACTCCCCGTGCTGGAGAGAGTTACATACGTGGAAGTCTGAGAGGCTCTGGCGTACGCATTCAGCGTTGGAGAATCAGAGAAAGGCTTCAAGCCATTGATCCTGTTGGTAGAGCAGCTCGTAGGAGCAGTGGAGTGCGTGCACCAAACTGCCTGTGGCATATTGATAGCAACCACAAGCTGATCTCATAGCGATTTGTTATTCATGGGTGCATTGATGGTTACAGTAGGACAATAACCCATCTGAACTGTGCCACCAATAATTACAACCACTGCCCTACAATATTTTCAACAGTGAGTAAGTAAATATGGTGTTTCAAGTAGAGCGAGGGGTGATTGTAGAGTAGAAAATGTTGATGTTGCAAGGTTCATGATTTAAAATCGTGGTACCGAACAGGGGAAGCTTCACAACAGGTAGAAGTGTTCACAATTCAAGGATTGAAAGGCTTTGGAGAGAGGTTAAGCCACTGCTCGGCAATATTCAAGCACATGGAGCATCACGGGATCTTGGATGCTACCAGCTTACAGTATGTCGCTTCACCTTCGCTTCGATCGAAACACTGACACCTAGAAGGCGGGAAAATGTACCACAGTTCGTTGCGCTCCCACATGTAAACTAAACTCGCTATATTTGGAAACCGGTCAGTACAAAACGCAGATTGCAGACTGCAGACTGGGTATAAAATGAAGGCTGCAGACTGCAGACTAGGTACAAAATGCAGACTGAGTATAAATAAATAAATACGTGATGGAATGTCATTTTAAGAGGACAAAAATGATATCCGTGACAAGAATCTACATACTGTACTTGCATGCAGTTTTAATCAAACAGCCTGGCCCGGCGTCACACTACATGATGCAAGTAAGCAACATGTTCACGGTAAATTTCATATTTTGTCCCTCGAAAGCAAATTCTTGGAGACATGTCTTGCATTAGAAATGAGCCTAAGCAATGCATAAACATGTGGCAAATTACAGCGGAAACTATATGCAGACCAATGACCTCTAAATTTGTATAGCACAGTCTAACGGCTCAGTTCTACTAAAAATTCCTCTTTTTAACACAGTGCCCTTCATAAACACGAGTGAAGCAACAAAAAGGTCAAGAGACCGAGCAGAGAACGGCAAATGTACAAATGTCACGAACCGTAGGAGTCATGTAGGCTAGTCAACCTCATTTTACATTAACCCAAGCTGAAGGAACAATTTGGGTTTTAGTTCGGATTTTCTCATCCAAATGGACACGTATATCGGTTAAAAAGGTACAGGCCCTACAGAGTACTGTGTTGTCACGGATACTTCTCGCGCGTGAATATGAAGACTCAATATTTTACATTTGAAAATAGCAACACGCAATATGATATCGAGGATGGGTAGTCTCGGCAGCATGGCGGCCTTTTCGGAGATCGGCAAGTCAGCTAGCAGATCAGTAAGCAGCACGAAATTTTATTTAAGAACGACTGTGGCCTGTCCACTCTGTTTAATTAAGAAACGAGCAAGGAATATTCCACAATAATGCTTAGGCCATCCCCATAAAATGTTTCGTTTCCCATCGCCCTCCCTCTCGTAAAGGTGGGTCGGGCGGGCAAAAAAAGGAATGAATACAAGAAGGGGTCTGGGTGCCAGTGAAGGCCGAATCTCACGTTTAGTCTTCAAGATATAATCAGATGTAAAAGATGTACATTAACAGGACTATCAAATGTCTAAAAAGGCTAAAAAAAAATTTAAGACAATTGGTGTTAATAACACAAGATCGTGTGCTTTTAAATTAAAGTACTTGCTTCTTTACAAGTGATTCTGGAATTTTTTTTTTACTTTTCGAAAACAATGGGTCGGTCGGGCGATGGGAAACGAAACATTTTATGGGGATGGCCTTATGTTCGTTTTGTACCGTTGCAGTCTGCAGTCTGCATTTTGTACCTAGTTGCAGTCTGCAATCTGCACTTTGTACCTACTCTGCATTTTGTACCCGGTCTGCAGTCTGCAGTACTGACCGATTTGGAAACTCGCTAGCGAGAAATTAAAACCTCGCTAGCGAGAAATTGAAAACTCGCTAGCGAGAAACTGAAAACTCGCTAGCCAGAAATTGAAAACTCGCTAGCGAGAAACTGAAAACTCTTAACTGAAGCTTCTCAAACAAGACTCAACCATCGCTTTACTAAATTCGCTCATACCTTTTCCAATCTCACCATTGAAGATTTGCAACTCGCCAATGTTAAAAGGCGGTTGGACCAAGATTTAAAACTCGAAGGGCTTTTGGCAGTAACGCGGGCTTGCCATAAGCTTCACACTTTCCTTGCGGAGCCTAGAAAAAACATGAAACATCAATCAATTTGGGAAAGTTTTTTAAATATGACTTGGGCCAGAAAAAATATCGCATTTGGAAGCATGTAATTTTCGATTCGTAACCCCTCAAGACGACTTTTATTTAACAAATGCTTAAGTGAAAATGTTGACTAATTTTGTACGCCTTGCGTTCTTTTTTTGTGTCATGTGAAATGGCCAAGCTGATTCCCATCTTCAAGTCTGGTTCCATGGCACAAATTGACAACTATAGACCAATATCAATTCTCCCTACCTTGTCAAAGATTTTAGAGAAAATGGTGCACAAACAATTAATGAAACATCTCGAATTCAACGGTTTTCTTTCTGAACACCAGTTTGGTTTTCGCCCCAACCGCTCAACAGAATTAGCGGTAACTTTCTTTACGGACCTTATCCGGAAAGAAGCGGACGGAGGCAAAGCTATTTGAGCAGTCTTCATTGACTTGTCTAAAGCGTTTGACACCATCAGTCACTCCGTTTTGTTAGAAAAGCTGTCTCGGTATGGAATACAAGATAATGAACTGACTGGTTTACGGATTATTTATTCCTCCGAAAGCAGATCGTCCAATTTAAGGGAGTGTTGTCAGAACCTAACCCTGTTTTCACAGGTGTTCCCCAAGGAAGTATTCTCGGGCCGTTATTGTTTTTAATTCATTTTAATGACGTCCACAAGTCGCTCAGTTATTCTAAGATAATCACCTACGCAGATGGCACTGTAATTTTCACATCCTCGAAAGATTTGGATGCTATCCAACACAATCTCAGCGAAGACATCAGTAGCCTCGCCTCTTGGTTTCGAGATAACGAACTTATCACAAATCTCAGAAAAGGAAAAACTGAAGTAATGCTATTCGGAACAGCAAAAAGATTGAATGGTTTCGATGGCAACGAGGTAAGCATCTCAGTAAATGGATCTCGTATCGACACGACTACAAATTACAAGTGTTAGAGAATAAAAATGCAAGCCAGAGTGTATTCTATTAAGACACTCGTTCATTATTAAATTGCTAAAGGGCAACTTGTTTTTGGTGCTGGGTAATAAAATCGTGTGATATTCTAGAGCATTAAAAAAAGGTTACCTTACTCTCTATTTCATTAGTGATAAAATTACACTCTCTCCTAATACTATGTTATTAAACTTGAGTTTATTCATATTCATGGAACACCATTGCTTTGGGATTTTCCAGCTGTGTTTAATCGGTTGCTATGGTTAGTTTCTCTTGGTGTTAGTCGAGATAATGAAATAGATCCGATGACCAGTTTTTGGAAGCGCTCTTTCTGGAAATAATCACTTGTGAATCTAGACGCCTATAACAATTTCCTGAGTAGTTTTTTAGCCAAACTTTCCGCGTTTAGTGGTCCTTTTTGGACATTGAGATATGGTTGTCTAATTGGAATTCGTTCTCGTTTATACCTCGCACAATAGGCCAGGAAAAGTGTGTTTATCTTAATCAGTGCTAAGGTGTTTGTCTGCATATGATTAAAACTCAAGTGCACGTAGTCAGATAATGATATGGAATAGGCGGGCTTAAATTTTAAGGAAGCCCAACCCACGAAGCTGGGATTGCACTTGTGACACGTATGTTGTAAGAAATACTAAACAACAACTTTTATCCTTAAATTTAGTGTCATTTTTGGGTTTGACTTGATGGAAACAAAGCTTGTGATTTCGCACGTTGTTTTATCTTGGTCAACCACCTGAAAATTGATAGTTAAAATCTAGGATGAAAATATTTTAGTCAAGCTTGATTCCTCGAAGGAAATATGCTAAGTAGTCCGGTGCGCAGTTGCAATAGAACCCTATGTGAACTGCGCATGACATTACGTAAGCGAAGTTGACAGTTTGACAGTGATCTGACGGATCATGTGGTTGACCCCATAAAAGAAACGCGTGAAGTGAATTCGTAGTAGTCGCAGTCTAAAGTACTTGGAGTAAAAGTGGAAGCAGAGTAACATTGTAACAGCAATCGTTGGAAATAAAGAAAACTGAAGTACCAAACACGAGTGTTGAAGTGGCTGGCTAATTCCCCTTAAAGCTGCTTTAACACAAGTATCTAGGTGTCCATCTGGACTACACTGAATCTTGATATGCATTTTTGCAAAACCTACAAGAAAGCTGCAGGAAGAGTGAACTTATTACGGCGAATCCGTTCTAACACTGACACCTTAAGCGCTGAACGAATCTACAGAGCAATGATAATGCCCATCTTCACTTACTGCGGCCAAATTACGCTTGGTTGGTCAGAGAAACGTAGGTGCCAGATAAGAAGCCTGGAGCAACGAAGTCACAAAATTCAAAATGTCTAAACTGTGAACTCCGCCTACCCACAATTGAATTTTTTTTTAAAGAAAAGGGCTTGTTTATTTGTTTTTGATTGCCTACATGGCAATGTTTGTCGTCCTTCGTCCTATTATTATTAAAACATGACAAAATGTAACTACTTCGAATAAATTCAAAACAACCGCCATTATGGCTGCAAAGCGGTCGAAGATTTCTGCTTCGTTCTTTCTCATATCACGTTTGCAGCTGTAGAAATAAATGAAGCTGTTGGAAAAATAATTTGAAAGGCCTCAAAGATAAGGTGTGTGGTTCATAACGAATAACATCGATTCATATTACATCGAGTGGGAACTTATATCGTTTATAGACATTAGGACGCTGAGACTGCGCAGTACGGACTAGGCATAAGCTCTATAAATGTTTCCTGTATAGGCGGATTCATGCTGACGTCATTGTTTACATTTTTGCTCATTTGCATACGGCTTTGCGTATGAAGGAAACATGTTAGATATGAATTGACTTCAGGCAGCTAAAGAACTTATGAAACTTAGTACATGGTGAAATGTTTAGCTCTTTGGGTGTAATGTTCAAGGAGAAATTGTCTTTCAAAAACTGCAAAATTTCTGGGTGGCAAAAGCGCTAATGAGCTCATACATTCTTTGTTAAATTTTGAGTTTTTAAACCCGTGTTGTACAAAAAGTATTCAATACATCAGGCCCATATATTCACTGGCAGAGTTAATCGTACTATGACCTTTCAATATTCAGAACTGATTTATTTGTAGCTCCATCAGAAACTGAATTGCTTATGCTAATGAGGCAAATCTTGTAAACAAGGATTCCCCTATAGCAAATCTTGTACAAGCGTATTCTAATCAAGCGCAGCACAAGCACAGCGATGCAATGTCTTTTTAACTACCTAAAAGACCTCAGAAGAACTGCTCAAGCCAATCGCCTTGGAGATTTAAAAACTTGACTGTCCTGCTCTGTGCTCTAGCATTGCTATTGGCAAATTTTTATAAGGTAAATTTAACTGATAACGGAGAACAACATTAACCTATTCTGCACGTTTGTTTCAGTTGTTAAAAATTGTTGTTAAAAAAACGGTCTGTAAAGGGACAATGAAAAGGCTTGCTTAATAGAGTAAAAGCTTTTCACTGCTGACATTGGCATTCAATGCTGGCTGCAACTCTTGGCATCCGGCGAGACTGACTACCACTGTAAAATTAAGGAGACCTTTTTTATTCAAGAGTTGCAGCCAGCATTGAATGCCAATGTCAGCAGTGAAAAGCTTTTACTCTATTAAGGAAGCCTTTTCATTGTCCCTTTACAGACCGTTTCCGTTTGGAAACGTCTTAAATTTCTATTGCAGATGTTCTCTGTCAGGGTTCCAGACCCCCATTGTTACAGTATAAATAGCTTTTCAAAAAATTTGTAACGGTTATACTTTTGAAAATGTATGTCGACTAGCATACGAAACGTCAAGGTTATAAAATGAAAGTTTTTAATATGTTTATCACCGCTGTTTGTGTTATATTTTTAATCAAATTACGATGGCCGAAGACCAAGAGTTTATATGATAGTATCGTATTTCGTACTGGATAACTGGTAATCGAGCTTGTGTGCCCAGAAACCGATATTGATCCGCCGAGTCAATTTCTGAAAGGTAGGACAGTCACCCCATCACCGGGGCACATGAAACGCAAAATTTCAAATCGGATATTTAAAGATTTGCTGGATCGAATGTTTAAGTATCACAAACGCTGTACGCTTTTCAAAGGAAACTAATAAGAGCAAGATGCGTCCAATATAAAGGCTAAGTTTCCAAAGCTAAGTAAACGTTGTTTTCGAGAGACGG
>CAXHUQ010000420.1:0-17781 GCA_964020085.1 Micromussa lordhowensis
ATAACATCATGAATCCTCAACCGAACAATAGTGCTGAACTGAAACTTTATATCAACTGCGCTGAACTGAAAGCTGATGTGCCTGATGTCAATCGTGCTGAACTGAAAACTGCAAACCTAGCCGCGCACAAGGAGCTCAAAAGCCTTCCCATCGGCAATGGGAAATATGTCTAAGTGAGCCACTACAGGCAAAGACCATATGTGAACATTCGTGATTACGCCACCACAGCCAACGGACAGTTGTATGCAACCAAGCGTGGAATTCTGCTTCGTCCTGAAGAATGGAAACAGTTGAAAAAGTGTGCCAAAGAAGTGGATCAAGAACTGAAACACACTGTATAACATGGTTGTGACATTTGATGATCACGTGGAAGTGGTTTTCATTGGAAATGAAGATGGAAAAGGTCAAATAGCTAGAGATAAATGCAATTTCAAAGACGTATTCAAGCTATGAATGATAAACTTGATGTTGTATTTGAAAAAGTCATAAATTACAATTTCATAAACTTTTTGAAGATGGAAATGACACAATTGGTTATGTATTTGATAAAAGTCACAGAAATAGAACGTTATTGTATATAGATAAGTTCTATTGTATATAGATGAATGTAACAAAAACAGGGTGTTGATGTTTAAAAAATGAGTTGTTATTTTGTGGGTGATAAGGTCAAACATATTATACACGACTTCATTTTACGTCAACATGTCAACTTGGAAAGACTATTTAAATACCATTTACTTTGATCCTGAACAACCAGTAGCTTTTGCTGGACCATACAAACTATATCAAATTTTAAAACACATTGGAAAACCAACCACATATACTAATGTTAAGAAGTGGTTACAACAGCAAGATGCATTTACTTTATTGAAACCAGTGATATATATCGATTTCAAACGAAAAAGCATTATAACGAAAGGCATAGATGACTTGTGGGATGTAGATTTAGCGGATGTGAACAACTTATCATCCCACAATAAAGAAATACAATTTTTACTGACTGTCATAGACGTCTTTTCTAAACAATTATGGTAGAACCCTTACTCACCAAATCACATACTTATATGATGCAAAGCTTTTAAAACATAACTAATAGAACACACCGACGTCCAACTCTTTTACGAACAGACAATGGAAAAGAGTTTACGAATCGGGTGAAACAAATTTTGAAGAAGCAAGACATTTATGCCTATACCACGAAAAATGAAACCAAAGCCAATTGTGGTGAGCGTGTTATACAAACATTGCAAGGTTTAATGTACCGCTTTTTCATTCATCACCAGACATATGCTTACTTACACATCCTTCAAGATCTTGTTTCCAATTACAATCATAGACCTCACACATCATTAAAAGGACTATCACCAGTCAATATAAGTAAAAGCAACAAAGCTAAAATATGGAAGCACATGTACATAGATACACTCAAATTGACAAAAAACGGAAATCTAAACTCAAAGTCAATGATAAAGTGCCCATTTTACATTTGAAATATATATTCAACCGCAATTATCAAGAGCAATGGACAGAAGAAATATTCATTATTACACATAGACATTCAGAATAAGGTATTCCTTAAAGGATTTTGCTGATGAAGCTGTTGATGGTTATTTTTTATGAAAATGAGTTAAAAAAGACAAAAGATGCAGATGCCTTATTCAGAGTAGAAAAAGTGTTGACAACGCAAACAAGAAAAGGTCAGAAAGAGCATTTTGTTAAATGGATGGGTTGGCCAGAAAAGTTTAATAGTTGGATAAAAGATTCAGACATATAGCTGTTATAATCATTTTACATTATGGAGCTGAAGCATCAATTCGCATGTTTAATATCTGGACCAACGTCCTCAGGAAAAAAGTCACTTGTAAAAGAAATTCTAGAAAAGCCGCTCGACACGACTGTTTAGTGTGGGAAGTAGTCAAAGGAACCTCAGTATAATTTTTATCGTGCACAACCTTTTTGATAAGTGAAAAGAAATGCGTGCCATTAGTTTAAATACTCATTCTTTAATCGTTTTTAAAATCCAAGAGATAATCAACAAATAGCTACCTTAGCGAGACGGGAATATCACACTTCTTAATTGAGGGTTTTCAAGATGTAACTAAAAATCCTTTTGGGTTTTTATTGATTGATTTAAAGTCAAAAACACCTGATTTTCTACACATACGAACATCTATTACTAATGTTCCTATTATCTATATACATAAAGATATGTTACCAATTATCTCATTTTACCTCTAGCCACACACGAATGAACAATGTACAAAAGATTATTAGCGATTGAGCTATTTTTTACGTGTACTGACAAGAAGCAGTGCGAAAAAGAGAAAAGAATTGCTTCGGCAAGCATCTAAGAAAGAACTAACAGCTTTATTTGAAATTTGTCTGAATATCATAAAAGAAAATATTCCCCTTACTAGCACTCATTTCAAGAAATTAAAATAACATCAAAGATTAATAAGAACATTAAGTGATGAAAAAGTTTCAATGAGAAAAAAGAAGTTCATAGTGAATCAAAAAGGTGGAGCCGCAGGAGCTGTGATTGAAACGATAGCAAGTTTGGTATTGCCTCTATTAGCTAAACTTGTAAAAAATGAAATCTGCTCGAAAAATGGTTCTGATACCCGAAGCAGAAAATCATACACTCAAAGGTGCTGTCCCTGCATCAGAATTTGAACCAGAATATCACACATTTGTCAAAAAGAAAAGTGAACCAGAACTTTGATTTGTAAAGCCAAGTGACAGCAAGGTAAACATGTTAAAGATGGAGATGAAAGAGGTATTGCAAGGAAAAATAGACCATGCAGCAGCTGCTAAAATGTCACAACTGTTAGGATCCTATTTACGTCATAAAGAAAGTGAGACACCATTACCTACTCCAAAGAAAGATGATGTGTCAGAATATTTTGATCCTATATATTATGGAAAAGCTGCGTCATTCCTATCAACGCTTCGTGACCTCGGCATTGAATGGAATACAGATAAAGAATTAAAATTACCTTCAAGAGAAATTATTCGTAATTCTTACATTGTAGATTTAATTAATAAAGCTGTTGTATCTAGAAAAAAAGAAAAATCAGCCACCACCTCATGGATGGGAAGACTTTATTCAAGTCATTGCTAGCAGCAGTATTCCGAAATCATTTTTTACTAAAAGAAGTACTGTAAAAGACATTTAAAGACTTAGACAGCAGCAGCAGCATGGGGTTTGAGAAGACTATTAAAGGCAAAATGCGGTGCTGACTTTTCTTTAAAGGACAATTACGATGTCGACTTTTCTGTTAATGTTGTGTAAAAAATGAAAATGTATTTATTTCCCAGCCAATGCGTCAAAGAGCATTTATTATTTAAACAGAATGGAGTCAACAAGTTTTTATATGGTTTTACCGAGTTCTACTAAAAACAGTGATGATATACATCCAACTAACACAGCTTCCGCTTTTCAAATACGACTACCTAAAACAATTTATCTACGAAACAAATATGAAGTGGCGTTAGCAGAAATTGCATATCCACATAAATTGTCAACTTTCAATTACATTGAGGATTACGCTTTTAAGTGTTCTGATATTCAGGGTAACGTCCATACCTTAAAAATTCCACATGGGTATTATAAAACAATGACCCATTTAGTGTCCAAATTAAACGACTCTATTGTTGAGCATGACAACTGTGCTGGAGATGCAGTATTTATATATGATACTATATCAGGAAAAGCTTAAATATACACGAGAAATAATTGCACAATCATGTTAAGTCAAGGTTTGGCTGATGTGTTAGGATTTGAAAGTAATACACCCTATAACGAAACAACAGAAGCACCCTATATTGCTTATATAAATCGAGGATTCCATAGCTAATATGTTTATTTTAGTATTTGTGAGTCTCACATAGTTGGAGATGCCTATGCACCATTATTACGCACAGTCTATATCATAGGCAATCAAGGTGATACAGTCAATAGTATATATGAATCCCCTCATTACGTATCATTCAATACAGATATATTAGACACAATTGAAGGCAATATAAAGAATGATATGAATGAACTAGTGTCATTTAAAACAGGAAAAGTGATGTGTAAACTACACTTTAGACAAAAGGCATTATGATAACATATATTCACAATCCCAGAATTTACCAGCCAAGTCCCAAACAGGATCAGCATTACCTGGGTTTAAAGGCACGCGTATGTATAGGCAACAATGGGGAAGTGGTATCGCTTCCATATTGGGTAAACTAGCTCGAAAAGCCATACCCTTACTCGTCTCTGGAGCTAAACTTGCGAAGCCACATCTAGTGAAAGCAACAAAATCAATTGCAAAAGATGTCACTAAGTCTGTAACAGAAGAAGCAACTACTAAATTGTTCAATAAAAAGAGAAAAATCAAATATACTCCAGTCAGAAGACGAAAAAGAGCCAAGCGAACAACATCACGTGATATTTTTTCATAAAAATGTCAATCATTCATGAACGTTCCTGCGAATGTTCCCTCTCACCACTAGAATGGTTTCAAATACTGCCAACACAAACCGCTGTAGAAAAGAGATCTGATGTTGAGTACCAGTCACTCACCTCTTTGAAGAACAATGCACTAGTTGAACCGATGATTATTAGGACTTGAAAAACAGCAAACTCTTCTTTTCATTTCGTATCAAACAGGCTAACGGTACTAATTGTGATGGTGGTGATTTAGTAGCTCCTATCAATGACATATTCAACGGATTATGGGGCAATGTAGAGCTGTTTATGAACGATCGGCTGATATCTCATAGCAATAATACTCATAGCTACACCAGCATGATATCCCATTTGATTCATGATTCGGAGGAGAGCCTTCATTCTTACAGAGCACTAAGCCTACTCTATAAGGACACAGCAGGTCAAATGAATTACTTGGATGCTTCTACACCGAATATGCTTGAGCTGATTAAAGGATTACATGACCATGAAACAAGAATGGTGTTGAATAATGACCAAAGAGCAGTAGTCCCAGATGTGATCGAAAATCCAGGAAACAACGGACTGCACAAACGCGTCATGTTCTCACGCTCAAGTAAAAAAGTGAGTGTGATGGGATCCCTTAACATTCCAATGTTTGAGCAAGAGCGATATCTTCCTAATGGTGTGAGTTTGAAAGTACGGTTTTATCGACAAAGGGAACCATTTATTATGATGACTGATGCTGGTAGAAATCCATATAAAATTGATGTTAAAGAAGCTTACATGATGATTCGCAAGGTCAAGCCAGCACCTGGTGTACAATTGGGACCTGCTGAGGCATTGATGTCAAAACCTGCTAAATTTCAAATTACGCGCAAGGAAACAAAAGTGATTGCACTCGCCAGAGATGTCAGCACGTTTGTGAAAGATAATATATTCTTGGGCCAACTTCCGAAAAGAATTGTCATTGCAATGGTGGATACCAATGCATATTCAGGAGCTTTTAATTCAAACCCCTACAATTGCGAGCCAATGGATGTGAATTTTATGCAGCTCTACACCGATGGTGAGGCTGTTCAATCCAAGCCACTCCAACCGAATATAGAAGATGGTGATTATTTACAGTGCTATGAGACTTTGTATCGTAGATTTGATAAAGTAGATGGTAACAAAATCAGCATTATCAAACGTGAAGATTGGGATAAAGGATATTCCTTATTTGCATTTAATTTAACAGCTGATTATGATGATGATTATCACTATCCAATTATTAAACATGGAAATTTGCGTATTGAAATCAACTTTGCCAATGCACTGCCAAAGGCTATAAATATTCTTTGTATGTAGAATTTGATAACATTATTGAAATAACCAACAATAGAAACATTTTTTTGATTATGTATAATGAATACGCAACAGATCAGTACGATTTTATCGAGTGACTTTATGACAAAGAACTTATTTCGGAGTAGACTTGATGTCCATAACTGCGTATTATTTTGAACTTGGCAATAGTTGAGCACTTGTCCAATAAACACTGTACATATTCGGTATGTCTCAAAGTTAACTTAACTAATAGATGCAACAAGTAATTGATGTAGTATGTGTCTCAAAGTTACATACATGCATCAAGTTCTGACAAGTAATTGTTCATTAACCAATCTTTATAAAGTTTGCAAACATGTGTATCAACTTGAATGTGTCCATTTTCCCAAAAAGCAACTTGAGTTGTGATGTCTTCGCTTCAAAATGAAATCAGCTGTGCTATCATGATGTCTTCAGCCCATTCCGTTTGCGCTTTTTCAAAAGCGCTATCCAGTTCATATTCGGTGAAAGGTAATTCCTCACACTGTGAGGCAAAGGATAGGAAAAATTCTTTTCGATCTATTAGATCATCCACTTTGCTCTATAGTTGAGGTAAATCATGGACTTGACGTTGATACACTGGCTCGATAAGTGGTAGTATGTCAAAAACAACCATTTTGTAGTTATCTTTAAACACTTTATCCATATTAATATGCTGTATTGCTTCAGTTAATGCTTTCTTAGCGTCGTCAAATATGCTACACGGTTGATAAAGAATGTACATTAATGAAAGCATTTTCGTAAATGAATGCCTACCTTGAAAACCCTCCGCTTTATATAAAGGGTGTGTTTTGTGTGTGTGGTGTGTGTTGTGTGTGGGTGTGTGTGGTGTGTGGGTGTGTGGTGTGTGGTGTGTGGGTGGTGTGTGGTGTGGGGGTGTGTGTGGTGTGTGGTGTGTGGTGTGCGGGTGTGTGTGGTGTGTGGTGTGTGTGTGTGGTGTGTGTGTGTGTGTGGTGTGTGTGTGGTATGTGTGTGTGTGGTGTGTGGTGTGTGGTGTGCGGGTGTGTGTGGTGTGTGCGTGGTGTGTGTGTATGTGCGGTGTGTGTGGTGTGTGGGTGTGGTGTTTGGGTGTTAGGGTTGGTGTGTGTGGTGTGTGTTGTAGGTGTGTATGGTGTGTATGTGGTGTGTGTTTGGGGTGTGTGGGTGTGTGTGGGTGTGTGGTGGGTGTGGTGTGGAGATGTGTGAGTGTGTTATGTGAGTGTGGTGTGTGTGTGGTTTGTGTGGGTGTGTGGTGTATGGGTGTCACACACTACCAGAGATGTACATTTGCTGCAAAATTTGCCAGTTCTTTCCTGGTTAGTTTGGATCTCTTCATTCGTTTATCCACCTCCAGATAAATTAGCGTCTTGATACCATAACCATCCTCGCATTCCTTGAACAATGTGTTGTTGATTTTTGCCATTTTGTCTAAGGGAGTTGCCCATTCATCATCATTGAAGTTGATGTAACGCTTGTACTCTTTGTCCTTGTAAGAAATTTGCACAAAGCTGATATAGCGCTTGTCCTTGAAGGTAATCGCTTCCAGACGCTTGACTGTGGTTAAGTGCAAACCATATCTATTGTTTGTCAAATTCTGCAAATTTTTATGAATAATCTTCCATAATGATGAAGCCAAACACATCCATCTTCTATCTCGTTTGATGCTGATGAATGACCCACATTCTCCAACTTCCGCCGACACCGTTAAGTTTGAACTAATGTGGTGTGTATTCTCCATTGTTCATATCGTCGCGTCATTTTTATGACTATAATCACAGTGGTTTCTTCCTTTGCTTCACACTTCTTCTCTTCCTGCTCTTCCTTGGCTTCACGCTTCTTCTATTCCTGCTCTTCTTTTGCTTCACGCTTCTTCTCTTCCTGCAAATGTTCTTCTTCCTCGGCACAAAGCTTGATATGTGCTTTTAAATTTGCATTAGGTTCCACTTTCGATGGTGTCTTCCTCTTGCTTTTACTGATGATGTTTGTAGCAGTCAATGGTGTTGAGCAGCAGTCAATGGCACAGCAGTCAATGGCACAGCAGTCAATGGCGTTGACACAGCAGTCGTTGTGTCAGTCGTTGTATCAGTCAATGACGTTGAAGCTGTCTCTGTAGTCTGTGGTGTGAAGAACTGTTGAGCTAGCCAGAAAGGGTAGTGATCTTGATCTGGAGCTACAAGTTGGCCCAAGTTATCGATCAAGTGACTAGGACTGTTGCTCCTTCAACGTTCAACTACTGAATGACCACGGGACTTCTCTTATATAACCATTGCTTAACGACGTCATTGACGTCATTGACGCCATTGACGTCATACAGTCACATGGGCCCTTACTCTGCCACAAATGTCAAACCTCTACAAGTTGGGGCCCATTGCTGTAGTTGGGGTCCATTTACTTAAAAACAAGACTATTTATTACCTCAAATGTCAAACCTCTACACATTGGGGCCCATTGCTCTAGTTGGGGTCCGTTTACTTATATACAAAACCATTCGATGCCTCAAATATCAAACCTCTACAAGTTGGAGACCATTGTGTGAGTGGTGTGGATGTGTGTGTTGTGTGTGGGTGTGGTGTATGGGTGTGTGTGGTGTGTGTGTGTGTGTGTGTGTGTGCGGTGTGTGTGTGTGTGTGGTGTGCGGTGTATGTGTGGTGTGTGGGTGTATGTGGATGTGTGTGTGTGGTGTGTGTGGTGTGTGGGTGTGTATGATGTGTGTGTGGTGTGTGTGTGGTGTGTGTGTGTGGTGTGTGTGTGTGGATGTGTGTGGGTGTGTGGTGGGTGTGGTGTGTGTGTGTGTGGTGTGGGTGTGTGGGTGTGTGTGGTGTGTGGGTGTGTGTGTGGTGTGTGTGGTGTGTGGGTGTGTATGATGTGTGTGTGGTGTATGTGGTGGGGGTGGTGGGTGTGTGTTGTGTGTGTGTGGTGTGTGTGGTGTGTGTTTGGGGTGTGTGGGTGTGTGTGGGTGTGTGATGTGTGTGGTGTGTGGGTGTGTGGGTGTGGGTGGTGTGGGTGGTGTGTGTGGTGTGTGGTGTGTGTGGTGTATGTGGTGTGTTGGTTTGTGGTGTGTGTGGTGTGTGGGTGTGTGTGGTGTGTGGGTGTGTATGGTATGTGTGGTAGGTGTGGTAGGTGTGGTGTGTGGGTATATGTGAGGTGTGTGGGTGTGTGTAGCGTGGGGTGTTTGTGTGTGTGGATGTGTGTGCGTGGTTGTGTGTGGTGTGTGGGTGTGTGTGAGGTGTGGGGGTGTGTGTGGTGTGTGTGTGGTGTGTGGGTGTGTGTGTGATATGTGGATGTGTGTGGTGTGTATGTGGTGTGTGTGGTGTGTGATGTGTGTGGTGTGTGTGGTGTGTGGGTGTGTGTAGTGTGTGGTGTGTGGGTGTGTGTCATGTGTGGGTGTGTGTGGTGTGTGTGTGATATGTGTGTGTGGTGTGTGTGGTGTGTGGGTGTGGTGTTTGGGTGTTAGTGTTGGTGTGTGTGGTATATGTTGTGGGTGTGTATGGTGTGTTTGTGGTGTGTGTTTGGGGTGTGTGGTGGATGTGTGGTGTGTGTGGTGTGTGGGTGTGTGGTGTGTGGGTGTGTGTGGTGTGTGGGTGTGTGGCGTGTGTGGCTGTGTGTGGTGTGTGGGTGTGTGTGGTGTGTGGTTGTGGGTGTGTGTGGTGTGTGTGGTGTGTGTGTGTGGTGTGTGGTGTGTGGGTGTGGTGTTTTGGTGTAGTGGTGGTGTGTGTGGTGTGTGTTGTGGGTGTGTATGGTGTGTATGTGGCGTGTTTTTGGGGTGTGTGGGTGTGTGTGGGTGTGTGGTGTGTGTGGTGTGTGGGTGTGTTTTGTGTGTGTGTGGTGTGTGTTTTTTGTGTGGTGTGTGGGTGTGTGGTGTGTGGCTGTGTGTGGTGTGTGGGTGTGTGTGGTGTGTGGTGTGTGGGTGTGTGTAGTGTGTGTGGTGTATGTAGGTGTGTGGGTGTGGTGTGTGGTGTGTGGGTGTGGTGTTTGGATGTTAGTGTTGGTGTGTGTGGTGTGTGTGGTGGGTGTGTATGGTGTGTATGTGGTGTCTGTGGTGTGTGTTTAGGGTGTGTGGGTGTGTGTTGGTGTGTGGTGTGTGGGTTTGTGGGTGTGTTTGGTGTGTGTGGTGTGTGGTGTGGTGGTGTGTGGGTGTGTGGTGTGTGGGTGTGTGTAGTGTGTGGGTGTGTGTGGTGTGTGATGTGTGGGTGTGGGTGTGGTGTTTGTGGTGTGTGTGGGTGTGTGGGTGTGTGTGGTGCAATCAGAATTCAGCATTTTGGTTATATCAGTTTCCATGGTTACTCGTCAGCTGGTATTATTTTTTACCGACATACTAGACCTCAGTAGCTTTCATATGATTCAAGCTAGAAGTCTCTATAGTTATTGTTCATGAAGTTATAGCCAAAATCCAGCATTTTGGTGATATCAGTTTCCATGAATACATGTAACCCAATAGTATTCTTTACCAATATGCCAGACTTTATTAGCTTTCCTATGTTTTAAACTAGAAGTCTCCACCGTTATTTTTCATGACGTTATAGCCAAAAACGTCTAAACCAATCAAAATCCAGCATTTTGGTGATATCAGTTTCCATGGTTACATGTAACCAAATATTATTCTTTACCAATTAACTAGTCTTTATTACCTTACTATGCTTCAAACAAAAAGTCTCTATCATGATTTTTCATGAAGTTATAGCCAAAACCGTCTAAACCAATCAAAATCCAGCATTTGGGTTATATCGGTTTCCATGGTTACCCTTTACCTAATATTATTATTTACCAAACTACTAGACTTGGAAGGCTTTCCTATGATTTAAACTGGAAGTCTCTGCGTTGATTTTTCATGAAGTTATAGCCAAAAACGTCTAAATCAATCAAAATCCAGCATTTTTTTATAGTGGTTTCTATGGTTACCCTTCACCTTATAATATTCTTTACCGAAATATTAACTTGGAAAGCTTTCCTATGCTTTAAACTAGAAGTCTCTACAATAATTTTTCATGAAGCTATATCCAAAACCGTCTAAACCAATCAAGATCCAGTATTTCAGATTCCATAAATACCATAGCAACCATGATAATCTAGACATGCTACGGTTTCCAACGGTTTAAACTAGAAGTCTCAATGCTAAGTATGAAGGAAGATATAGCCATTTGAAAAATGTCACGTGACCTGGTCAGCCATTTTGGATTTTTTCTTATATACAAGACCATTTTTTCTTATATGCAAGATCTTTTTTTCTCATATACAAGACCATTTAGTCATTTGAACAACGTGACCTGGTCAGCCATTTTGGATAATAACCATATATGGTTACCATTACCAAGAATCAAGTATATCAGAGGTCACTTAGTACTAAAAAAGGGGAACTCATTCCGAGACGCCGTGAAGGGCCTTAAGGCGTGATGTTTACATATGCCGTAGTTGTGACGTTACGTGTACGTATGAATTCAGTTTGCAGTACTTTTATGCGCTTATAAGATTTCTTATTTCTTTGATATCTCGGTTGTTATTGGTCGTAGCGACATGAAACAAAAAGCAAAAAATGTTTTACGACCCATGCATTCATTTCCATTCATTTTTTCTTAGATATTTGCACATATATATATTTTTTTGAATCTCGCACATAATTTGTTTTTATAGGCCCATTGACTAACTTATATTTATATAGTAAAAAAAAACTCAAAATGTCCATTTTTTTGGTTACTTATATAAGAAAAAACTCTTTGGAGCTTTCAAACATACGTACACGCATACCCCCGTACACCAAGGCCAGTTTTGCACCAAATTCTGGCCTATAAAACTGGCCTATATTATCCATCACTTTTCAACTGGCCTCTATTATCCATCACTTTTCATCTGCGCCCATAGTGCCATCAATTTTCAAGTGAGCCCATAATTCTGGCCTTAAATTCTGGCCTCAAATTCTGGACTCGAATTCTGGCCTATAATTCTGGCCTGGAATTCTATTCTGGAATTCCAGAACAGAAATCTGGTCTGGATTACTCATTTTCTCACTACTCACTATATAACACTGTGCTATAACACTCATTTCCTATCTACTACTTAAGATATATACAATTGTCGATAACTAGAACCCCGACGGACATTGCAGAATCTAGACATATCGAAACAGCAAAGAAGTCATTATAAAGTACGTAGGCAATTTCCCAGAATTTCTGACCCCCTCTTCTCTGTATGCAATTTTTGTGACGTCATTTTTTACTTATACATTACCAATACTTTAGCTCAAACCCACATCACGCGACCCTCTTCCCCTGTCCATGCGTACGTACTTCATGGATGATTTTATAGTATTTTATGATCTATTTATTTATCAAACTGGTAAAGCGACATCAGACCGACACCTGTCATCAATATATCTCCTATCATCTTCGCCAGTCCCCTTCCCCCCCCCCCTTACCCTTTTCTGCTCAAAGCTAAAACTCGCATAGTTAAGCTAAAGCATACGCTAAAGTATCAGTAAAAACATGAAGTCACAAAAGTTGCTAACGAGAGAGAGGGGCTTGAATAAAGATTCTGAAAAATGCGTGTTTAACGAATGGCTCCTTACCCTCCCATTCCCCTATAATATTGTTTAAACCAGGCACTACAACTCGTCTTTAAGACACTCAGTTCATATCACTTAGCAAAGGTGCATAATTTTGACTTATATATACTCAATTTGGCTAGACCTCCTTTGCTCGTCTTAAAGTCACTCACCCCCTCTCCCTGTTTGTGCAGTTTACAACAGAGCTGAAATATAGTATAAGACACAAAAGAGAGTAGATAATAGAGCCATAATCACTTACTACTACTCGTCTTCTAGTTGGGTTTGCCAGTCTCGCTGCTCGCTGTTATTCTTTCCTAAAAACTGTGTGTAGAAGGATACTAAATGACACTGCTAACAATAAGCTCTAATGTCATTCATTTATGTATAAATAAACTATGTTATTAATTGAAAAGATCCAAACATCTCATTGCATCTATCCAAACTGTAATATCAAAAGCAAATGTTATATTGGCAAAAGCTATATACATATACACTGAAATAGTTTTTTTGTAACAATGCTATCATACGCATAGAACATTCATTTATATACACATCTTCATTTGCGCGATTACATATTCACATCCTTAATTTGTGCATAATTAGCATGACTGACATCATTTCAACACTGCGAATGTTAAAAAAAAAACTAGATCACCCTTTCAAAAGGATAATGCTTTGATTTTTTTATTTAATCTATTACTCAAAGAGTAGCAACCCTCACCCCCATCCTCCCCGCTCTCAGCTTTTTGATGCAACATACTATAGAAGTATATAGCTAGATAACACAGGCAGACTGGATCCCTCCACACAAGTATACTCACAATGACCTCTTTGCAGCCCCATGCTGAACTTATAAAAGCAGTAAGGAGCAGGTAAATGCTGTACCGGCGTTTGTATGTTACATAAAACTAATCTAGGAATGCATAGTGCCAGCAAGTGTTTTCATAGTATATTGCTTTTTTTTAACAGAGCACTCCATTACTTGTTTATGACTACATTAGTCCACTGACCACGTCTACGAAAGAAGTAATGAGACATTTAAGGTCGCAGCAGCGTGTGTGTCTGATTTGTAAGAAAAATGTGTTTAGCAGGTACATGTATATACGCCACTCGTGGACTTGCTGAAGATATTTTCAAACCCAAATATACACATACACAACTATACATTAGTGTTTATCAGATGAAAAAAGAATCAAAGCTTTAAATCAAACCGCCAGAAAAGGAATAAACGGAGAAGCTTATATGCAAGAATAAAAACAACTAGGCTAAAATCTTTAGGACAAGGTGTAAACTCTGATATAAGCATTTCTGACTTCAGCAATTTTCTACCAAAAACGTTGTTGAATCGGCAAAAATAAAAATACTCAAAATGGCCTGAAACGTAAAAATACATGATAAAAAAAAATTGTTGACGTGAGCATTTATTTTTTGCTGATGTCAGCATTTGTGCTGAATCAGCAATTTTAAGAATCAGTAAACATAAAACCATGACAAACACTTTAATAAAATTGCTTTAAATGCGCCGAAAACAAGAAAAACATGGCAAAAGTGGAAAATTTGCGTTTAGCGGCCATATTGAACATTTTATTTCAAAACTGAAAGTGATGTGCACAGCTATAGATAAGGCCCTAAAAGTGTGCAAATTTCAGCTTCCTACCATTGGTATAAATGAGCCAAATTAAGAAAAACCTTGATAAAATGCACAAAATGGCGTCTGACGGCCATGTTAGATTTCATATTTTAAAAAAATTAAGTAATGTGCGCAACTTCAGATAGGGCCCTATATGTATGCACAATTTCAGCTTTCTACCTAAAGCCGTTTTGGAGATATTGAGTCCACAAATTTTGGCAGCAAAAAAAAAATACACATAGAAAATGGAATTTCTGTAAAAGACAACAAACTATGATACTACGTATCAGAGTTTAAAAATGCAAACTATAGGTCTCATCTCAATACGCATTAGAGCGATTTGTGCTCAAACCATAAACAAAGCGATATAGGCATTGAATCATACTTCCTTGTTATAAATGAAATGTTGCCAATTATTTTGCAAGACCATGTTTACTCGCGGTTGATGTATGTTTTGACAAAATGACAGGAGAGATGATAAACAGTGTGCAGCTGTTTAGCAAGGCTAGTCGCATTTCACTGCATGTATAGTTTTCATGTAACAATAAAAAAAGAAAGATCAAGGTCACAGCGCGCCATTCTATTTATGACTTTCAGTCAGCGCTTCAACGCAAGGGGGTATGCTCTTTTTAGAGTGATGAAGGTTTATTTTTCTCGCATAGCTTAGAGCTAGATAAGACTTATCGTCATAATAGCAGTTACGATCAACTGACTTTTAATCAATAAGTTTGTTTAGTAAGCCTAGCCATATCTCCTGGCATAAAGAAGAGCACCCCATGAACTGTATTTCAAAAAAGGTTTACTCATCTGGCTGGGAGATTTCTTTAAAACTACAAAGAGGCTGGGGAATTTTAAGTAATAAATTAAGTTGAAATTAAAACATGGTCCGAAAATCTGAAATACTTCTGTTATTATGGTGAAAATTACGTTTTTACAACAAACAAATTATAAGTTTTCCGCATAAACTATGGTTTTACGTATAGTATGCAGATATGCTTATTGTAAGAGGTGTTCTTTTTCTCCTCCCACCTGACCAAAGGATATGAACAGCTCAGCTAGCTGGTAATAAACACCTTTTTAAGAAAAGAACAGCATGGATGGGTGCCCATTTATTGCGAAAGGCTAAGCCAGCTGTTTACCAGTACCGTTATAATAGATATGATAGTTACTTACCCTAACGTCTGTTATGTGAAAGCATTTTGAAAATACATGTTGCCTAACTAATCTATCTCCTTGTTGAGAAACTGTGTATGACTTTTAAACAGACCCAATGATAGCACTTAAATACTTAATACATTATAATACTGAGTTTTGCACATGCGCATACGATTTTATACATTGTTGTGCTTAAAACCAATGTGTTAGAAAATGTTTATTATATAATATATTATGCATTACTTGATTAAAGCTCAAATTGTTATTGTGAAGAATCGTTTCTATCACGGAAATGAACGAAGGCACACGGCAAAGGATTATAGATCCGCTCTTTCAGGGTCCGTCCCTGAAATCAGCGACCGATTTTGGTACTCTGATATAATGACAAAAGGCTTGCGATCGCCAACTTCCTTTTGCCTGTACTTGCTGGGCCGAGTACTCTCTCCTAATAAATTTTGTTGCACCATTCTGCGGAAACTGTGTGGCTTCAGCCTAGTCGCACCTTTGTAAGTGCCCAGAATATCACGTAGCACGTCACAGAAGTAGGTATGGCTGACGGCCCACTGTACAAATGAAGGTACGTTGCCAGCATACCCACCACGGATGTGTTGGATCCGTCGCCTATTATCTTCAAAAGGAATGAAAGCGAACCTGGCACTTTACATTTGTAATCACGGAAATTTATTGTAACCACAACAGGTTCTTTGCTTAAATCCACGTCAGTCAACTGCAAGGTGTTCTTGAATCGTTTGCTGGCATACCCCGTTGTTATTTTGCTAACGCAAAGGAAAGCGTGAAAAGCTAAACTGAACATGGCTCTGAAGAGAGTGTGTTTATAACCTAGGCTAACGACAAGGTGGGCGTTAACCAGCAGTGCGTGTAGTTAAGGCTACGATAGCGGAGCTCTATTTTCTTTTGATGGGCGGGTTTTTGCAACTCCTGCTAATGCTCTGAAAACCAGGAAATTCTGGGAAAATTCAATACCGCCCACTAGATTTTGCACATAGAAAAGGGCGGAAATAGCAGAGCGAATAGTGGGTGCAGCAGATTTCTAGAATACGCTTCGGCTATGTAGACCAGCACATGTTGCAGCTGAATAGGTAACGTTTTTTGTTAGGAAAGTGAGTTCTGCAAAAGTTAGCATACAAACGAATGGTACGTGCATATTGGACACGCGTCGGAACGAGTAATAACTCAAATATTAGTTGTCTTGCAGTAGCCTGAAGAGCTTCTATCGGTCTGGTACCGCAAGCGGCGCGGGTTGCAGTTACGACCATCTTCCTTGCTTCTACCAGTCGCTGTCAAGAAATCAGATCGTCCAGAACGTTATTGATTCCCGTTACGTTTTTGGTGCGGAATAGTATATTATCATGCATGCACAGTACCACAAGTGTACAAACCAATTTCAATACTGTCTTGTCCTTGGACGTTTGCGAATTAAGTATGTAAGCTACAACCTCTTTGTCGCTCATGAATAGAACACACTTGTTCCTAAGCTGGTTACGCCACATGGCGACTGACAGAATGATAGAGCAAAGCTCTAGGACCGTAATATGTAGTTGTTTTTCCCTTACTTCAAACCCCCCTTGGCACCATTTGTCCTTAAGGATCGTCCCGTAGGTTACGGAGCCCGCGGCATCTGTCTGAAGCTTGAGCGTCTCTGACGACACCCATTTTATGTCTAGCAGCAATAAAACTCCGTTATGCTCCTCGAGGAAACTCAGCTGGGCTGAAAGGTCTTTTTGGAGTTCTGAAGTGACACGTATGTAGTGGTTTGGGTTAGAAACTGTTTTAGTTGCCTCAATCAGCCGTTTAGAAAAGCCCTGTCAGGCCTTACCAGACTATATGCAAAGTTAAGGAAACCTATCGTGGATTGGAACTGCTTCAGAGTAGCCCTTTTTCTTTCGTAACGATGACATCTCTAGTTTAGCCTTGGCAAGTTTATCGCAGGAGAGCCGTGCGATTAAATCAACCATTATCGACTTCCACGCCGTAGACCTCCATCTCTGTGGAAGGTTTCACTGTCTTTACCTCGTTAATTGGGATAGACAAACAGGAGCACATTTGGAGAAAAACCTGTAAGGCTACCAGATTGGTGTGTGACCCAGAAGGACTGACAAACATGAAATCGTCTAAAATATTGGATACGAATTTAAGCTGACACCGAACCTTCCAAATGGTCTGCAGTGCTTTGCTTTCCTCTTAAAATGTCACGAACGATTGTGATGGGCACATGGACAAGCTGTTCTCTACGTAGTATTTGCCTCGCCACTTAAGACCAAGCAACCAACGATTTGGATAGATGGAAAAGCAAAATTTGAAAGGCAGATTTAATGTCCGGTTTTGCTATTGTAGCCCCCAGCATTGCATTACGAGGTACACTACGTCGTCCAGCGTTTTGCATTGTACGGAACAACCAATTCAGAATAATTCATGATTTGCCAATCCCGAAAGACCAAGGGTCAATGCTTGCAACCCACGGGATTTTTGAGGGTCTTCTAGGGAACCTAACCTAACGGGGATATTGTAAAGTTATTGAAGGGTGAGCTCTCAAATGAGCCGGAGATATATCCTTTTGAAGTTTATCATCTACTGCCGTTGGATTTTGTCTGGCCGATTTGTGAATATCCGATTCTCTGCTTGTGACTGGACCATGATAATGAATGCAAACAC
>CAXHUQ010000421.1:0-2500 GCA_964020085.1 Micromussa lordhowensis
TCCCCATATCCTCAGTGTATTTTACGCTAAATCCCTCACCACTAGACTTCCAATAAGTCGAGTCAACTTTTACCAAGACGAGTCGTGACGACCCAAGTCGACTCGAGTCGAGTGGCCGACTTTTCTTGCCCTACCTCATATCCTTCGTGTATTTTCGTGTATTACTGTTCCGTTATCTGGCTTTGTTGCGGCAAAAAGAATGTTGATAAACTGGAGAAAATTAACGAGAGATGCCTCCACTTTGTCTTCAATGACCTTGATAGCACTTATGATGAATTATTAGACTACATTAACCAGCCTTGTTTACAAGACCGCAGAATACATGATATGTTGACTCTCACTTATCGAGCACTAAGAAAAGAGCTTATGCTTATGCTTATGTCGCGGCTGTCCTCACTAGCGCATAAGTTTCTTATGCTTATGTTTATGCTTATGCTTGCATCTCTAGTGAGGACCGGGCTTTAATGGTAACACCCCTGTATATATTAAGAATTTACTCAACGTCAAAAATACCACTTATAACTTACGAGGCCAACTTCTTCTCAATGTCCCCAGTGCCACAACCTATGGCCTACATTCTTTCCGTTATTTTGCTCCTAAACTCTGGAACTCGTTACCTAACTCAATTAGAACCGCTCCTACCACCAATGCATTTAAACTAGCTGTTAATCAAATTAAATTTGATCGTGATTGTTTTCCTTTCTGTAATTTAGCTTAACTTTATATCTTATCTATTGTACATTATTACATACATGCGAATTTGTAATTATTTATTATGTACATTAATTTTTTGCCTATTTAGTTTATTTTCTATATTATTTTATTTCTTCGAAGATATTAGCATAATTGGTTGCTATCTGTAATTCGAAGTCAAATAAAGGTTCTTACATACTTACTTACTTTATGCTAAGACCCTCGCCAATAGACTTCCAATAAGTCGAGTCGACTTTTACCAAGTCGACGAGTCGTGACGACTCGAGTCCACTCGAGTCGAGTCGCCGACTTTTCTTGCCCTACCTCATATCCTTAGTGTATTTTAGGCTAAGTCCCTCGCCACTAGATCTCTAGTTAGTCGAGTCGACTTTTACCAAGACGAGTAGTCACGACTCGAGTCGACTCGAGTCGAGTCGCCGATTTTTCTTACCCTACCCGATATCCTTGGTGTATTTTACGCTAAGTATCTCGCGACTAGACTTCCGGTGACTCGAGCCGATACCTATCATAGACGACTCGACTCTATGCGGGTATATTGGACAACCCTCCAAGGAAGAAGTGCAAAAACCTGGAAAGCAATAGGAGAGAAATTCGGCTTGGACGCGGCTGAAAGTCGGCGACTCGATTCGAGTCGACTCGAGTCGTGACTACTCGTCTTGGTAAAAGTCGACTCGACTAACTAGAGATCTAGTGGCGAGGGACTTAGCCTAAAATACACTAAGGATATGAGGTAGGGCAAGAAAAGTCGGCGACTCGAGTCGTCACGACTCGTCTTGGTACAAGTCGACTCGACTTATTGGAAGTCTATTGGCGAGGGTCTTAGCGTAAAATACACGAAGAATATGAGGTAGGGCAAGAAAAGTCGGCCACTCGACTCGAGTCGACTCGAGTCGTCACGACTCGTCTTGGTAAAAGTTGACTCGACTTATTGGAAATCTAGTGGCGAGGGACAGCGTAAAATTCACCATGGACATGGGGAAGTGCAAGAAAAGTCGGCAACTCGAGTCGAGTCGTCACGACTCGTCTGGGTAAAAGTCGACTCGACTAACTAGAGGTCTCAGTAGTGGCGAGGGACTTAGCGTAAAATACACCAAGGATATGGGGAAGGGCAAGAAAATTCGGATACTCGACTCAAGTCGACTCGAGTCGTCAGGACTCGTCTTGGTAAAAGTCGACTCGACTTATTGCAAGTCTAGTGACGAGGGACTTAGCGTAAAATACACCAAGGATAAGGGGTAGGGTAAGAAAAGTCGGCGACTCGATTCGAGTCGTCACGAGTCGTCTTGGTAAAAGTCGACTCGAGTTATTGGAAGTCTAGTCGCGAGGGGCTTAGCGTAAAATACACCAAGGATAAGGGGTATGATTTTGCGCAAAAATATGGAAGGATATGGAATAGCGTAGGAAAAGTCAACGACTCTATTTTATTGAGTGGTCGTTATTACTCGTGTTGGTAAAAGTTGAATTTACTTATTGGAATTCTAGTGGAGAGACCTTCCGTGAGAATTCGGAGCAACTACAGAATGCAGGGATACTTGTGATCAGTCATCAAACGAGTTCGTGTGTTTGCTCGGCAGTGGAAAAATTTGTGTGGCGTTAAGTATTGAGTTGATGGTTGGTGGCTTGTTTGGCTCTTCAGTCAATGAATTTGTATGGCGTTAAGTATTGAGTTGATGGTTGGTGGCTTGTTTGGCTCTTCAGTCAATGAATTTGCATGGCGTTAAGTGTTGAGTTTATGTATTTTGCTGCTCGTTTGGCTCCGCAGTGGATGAAGCTGCATGGCGTGAAG
>CAXHUQ010000421.1:15000-19404 GCA_964020085.1 Micromussa lordhowensis
AAACTTCTCCACTGCAAAAACAATCGCAAGCATCTCTTTTTCTATCTGAGCGTAACGCGTCTCAGTGTCCGTTAATGCTCGGCTTGCATAAGCAATGGGATGACCGCTTTGCATTAGGGCTGCGCCCAGACCAGCTTGACTGCTGTCACATTGCACTTCCAATGGCTCACCAGGCTTGTAATACGCTAGCACAGGAGCAGATGCAATAAGGCCCTTCACTTCAATCCAAGCACGTTCTTGCGCGTCGGACCAACACCATTCAACATCTTTATGAGTAAGGTCTCGAAGCGGTTTCATTACGTCAGACAGGTTTGGCAGGAAACGGCTTAGGTAATTTACCATACCATTCAAGCGCAACACATCCTCAGACTTTTCTGGTCGCGGCATTTCTGTAATCGCCTTGACTTTCTGCAGATCTGGCTTCAGGCCCTCTGATGTCAGAACATGTCCATGAAAAGATACTTCCTTACACTTGTATTCCAATTTCGCACGATTGAGCTTTATGCCCTTCTGCTGACACTTCTTCATGAAACCCTCCAGGCAACTATCATGGTCAGCATCATCTCTTCCATAGATGAGTACGTCATCGGCAATGCACTTCACACCAGGCAGGCCTAACAACTCTTGGTTCAAATGCTTTTGAAATATCTCGCTCGAGACACACAAGCCAAACGGTAAACGGAGCCAGCGGTATCTCCCATGGGGAGTTGCAAAAGTTGTCAACAGACTAGACTCATCATCCAGCTCCAATTGCCAGAAAGCGGATGCGAGATCAACCTTTGTAAACACACGCGCTTCGGCCAAATCAGGCAACACGTCATCAATGACGGGGATCCGGTATCTTTCTCTCTTTAAAGCTGCATTCAACGGTTTAGGATCAATGCAGACACGTAAATCACCAGACCTTTTTACAGCAACAACAAACTGGCTGACCCATTCAGTTGGCTAATCCACAGGAGCAATAACTTTAAGATCCTGCAACCTTTTGAGTTCCGCCTTGAATTTTTCTTTAACGGATACCGGTACTTTCCTGGCTGGGAGAATCACTGGTTGGCAAGCCGGATCTACTTGCAGATGAACCTTTCCAGGTAGCTTGCCAAGGCTATTATCAAACACATTTGGGTAGTTGTTAGCAAGATCGTTTTCCAAATTCTCCACAACGCTAACAAAGTTCTCCTTGTGCACAGTTAACAAACCCATCTTCTCGGTAGCGTTTAAACCCAGGAGTGGAGTTAAACTCTCTTTGACGATTAAGAATCTTACTTGGTACTTCTTATTGTTCCGGGGATTTACAACTGGCATGTCCCAACAGGCTTGACCTTGGTGCCATTCCACATAACGAGGGACTGGGAACAAGGCTCAAGATCCACATTTTCCACATACTTAGATGACAAGATGTTTGCACTCGCTCCACAGTCAATTTGAAATCTCACGGGTTTCTGCTGAACCAACATCTCAGCAAACACAGCTTTGTCCTTCATAGCTTGTACCCTTACAACGCTGATCTCTTCCAAATCTTCATCGCTCTCAATGGCGTTAACCGCGGCATCTTTGCAACCTTTTGCAAAATGATTCTTTTTCTTACACCGGTTACACACTTTGCCCCACGCAGGACACTTCTTTCTCTCAGGAGCGTGCTCATAACCACAAAACTTGCACGAAATTTTCTTTTCCGACTGTCTGTCTAGAGTCGGAACTTGAGGTTTCTTTTTGTTAGATTTGACTTGGTTGATGTTGTCCACCGGTTCCGATAGCGACTTCATGTGCAACGCTGTCACTTCTTCGCTGCGGCAGATATCGATACACCGATTCAAGGTGAGATCTCGAATTCTCAGCAGCTTCTTGGTAGTCTGCTCATCTTTAATCCCAAGCACAATGCGATCACGGATAAGACTATCACGCAAGCAGTCACAAAAGTTGCACGTCTTGGCCAAGGTTTTCAGTTCGGCAACAAAACAATCGACCGACTCGGCTGGAAGCTTGTCCCGCTTGTTAAAACAGTATCTCTCATAGATCTCATTGACTTCTCCGATGCAGTATTTCTCCATTTTGGCCATCACCACGCGCCAATTATTCGAATCCTCGCCCTCGGTGTAACTGAATGTTTTGATAACTTTTAGAGCGTCATCGCCAATCGTGTGCTTGAACATCGCAAGTTGGTACGGCGAGCTTTCTCGATCTAACCTAGAAATAACGAAATAGTTGTTGTACTTTTCCTTCCAAAGCTTCCAGTTATCGGCTATTTCTCCGCTGGGCCGCAATGCAAGAGGTTGAGGTGGGGAAATTTGATGAAATATTGGAGACTGGCTTGTTGAAGGTTGAGCAACCGTAGCAGAGCTTCCACTGGTTCCAGTATGGCCTTCCTCATCGCCCATGTCGCAGACAGTTTAATTCGTCGACGACCAAGAGGAACTAGACCAAATATCAAACGGTACTTGACACCGCTGCCACCATGTAATAAAATGAAAGACGAGCGACCAAGATAAAACCAAGAGACGTTTACTCAATGAATGTCATATCGCAACCTACTATGAATATATATTAGTTCAGACGAGTTTAAACATTTTTATTCTTTATTTATTTCCAGGGGTCTGAGTTTTCAGGATCTGCGTTGGGTGTCATAAAAACTCAGACCCCGGGAAACAAATAAAAGAAAAAAAATTAAACTCGATCTTATCACACCTATCTCATAGGCGTCAACAGTCAGAAAGGTCGAGATATTTATCTTTTCCGGTTTATCGCTGTGAGTGTCGCGTCCCGTGGTTACAAAAGCTGACTTCAGTTTGAACATTATAGCCACTCTGCCTCTAATTTCTAATTCTTCGCCGGGTAAAAAAATTCCTCGGCAAATGTCCTCAAACTTGATTTCAACTCCGCTCGATGAATGTCAAAGCTGGTGAGCATATGCGGCCTTGACGTCACAATCTCTGCGCGCTACGATTGGCCCGTTGCATGTCTTTTCCACTACGTCATTGGAATCTCAGGAATCTTACCTTACAACAGGAATGTTACCTTACAAACATTCTTTCGATCACTCGAGATTTTTACCGCCTGCACAGCTTACGCACGGCTCTATAATGCTGCCGCCTCGCCAGCCTCGCGTCTTCGCTCGGCTGGTCGTTGGCAATAATACCATTGAAGCCGTCTTCAGTCTTAGTTTTAGGCATTTGTTTTATCATCAGCCTAACCTTGTGGAATGGCAGACGTATCCAACATGATGTTAGCTACAATGATGATAATTTTTGTCATAAAATCATTCTTTGCTTAAGATAGTCGGAGCCTTTGTTATGCCACACGGTAAGCAACAACATTTTTCATGTATTGATTAGCATGTATGGAAATTAACCTAGTTAAAGATCGAGCCTGAAAGCTTAACTTGAAATGTTTCTCAACGTCTTTCTCGCAGCAAAGCGTTACACAAAGTAGAATCCAGATCTATGTTTTCGCAGCGCTTATTGCAACGAAAACGTGGCAAGGCTCAGGGAATGTTGCACGAGGGAATATTGCAACGTCCATATCTCGCAACGGCTCAAAAGCTCGGACCAAAGTCTAGAGTGTCGTGGGATGGGGGAATCTTTCGACTCGAACGCTGAGAGCGTGAGTTGAGCAAAATTAATGGTGACTACCAGAAGTCTTGAAAAGCGATAAATACATCAGTAACTAGAAAAGTGAATGACTTAACACAGTTTTTGTGCAACACCCCGGCGCTGTTTCCGCAAAAGTCTTACCTTGCGATCGCGTGAGGGTCGCGTGACAAGTGTGTTGTTACAACTTCACTTCCAGAGGTGGGGAGGGAGTGTGCAGAGGGCGAGGGGTAGCAGGAAGGAACCAAAGCATTTCATATCTCTTACAAGCGATTGCTCAGTATTCCTAAACAATACAGCCTTGATTTAATTAATAAAAAGTTCATTCATTATTCATTCATTATTTTCATTAAAATTCAAATTTAACAGATTTTTAAATTTACACAACCCGCATATAGCATCGCTAATCGAGGCGGGCTGTGTAACTTACAATAAGACACATTACAAGTACATTACATTACAAACGCATTACATTATAGTAAAATGCAGAAAAAAAAATATACATAGATATATCACTATTAAAACCAGTTAAATAAATAAATAGAATAAATAGGTATACACTTATATTCACAAATAGCTAGGATTTACATGAGATGAGAAAGAACCTATAATAAGTCATAGAACTAAAGAAATTAATTAAATTAATAATAATGGCTATTAGAGTTTGATTAATGATAATTAGTTATTTTTAACATTAGCGTAGAGACATCAACATAATCATCCTCATTACCAAGTACCGCAAGTAAAAATTGATGAATTTTATTTTTGAAAGTCCTCCATCTTCAAGGAGCTGGAGGACATAGAGCACAGGAATATTTTT
>CAXHUQ010000422.1:0-12500 GCA_964020085.1 Micromussa lordhowensis
GCCAAACACAGTCTTGAGTGTTTGATATATCTTCTCAATTGATACTACATATAAAACTACGATGTAAACGGAGAAATAAAATTTAAAATATATATGCTAGTGAAGAACAGATATTCAAACACCATCACAGTCATGATTTCCTTTGGTTAAACTTGAAGAATCGTTAATGAGTTTGAGAATTGTGAGTGCCACAAATGCATCTGGTAATTCAAAAGTGTCAGACAGACTCCATTATGTTTGCCAGAGGGATAGAGCAATTTATGCATGTGCATTTTACGGCAGTTGCTGATGGGTTATGTTGACCTCTTAGTTGACATCTGAAGTGATCATTTCAGGACCACAAATCTCTCCAAGATATCATCGCTATCCTGGGTATGGATGAATTATCCGAGGATGACAAACTGACTGTATCCCGCGCACGTAAGATCCAGAGATTCTTGTCACAACCTTTCCAAGTTGCTGAGGTGTTCACGGGTCACGATGGCAAACTTGTTCCCTTGAAGGTAAATTCCCACAGCTGTTGAACTCCATAAAGTATTCTTGATTTGTCTGCAGTTACCTTATTTAAAGGTGATTACCTTTGTAGTTGTAGTCAGGCCATAAGGATCTACAGCTGTAGGCATGTTAATGATTTGATTGTTGCTATTCACTTCATTCAGAATAAAATGGCCATAGTAACAAGATGTCAACATTGTTGAAACTGGGTTTCACTTTGTCCGTACTTTGTGTATTTTTAATCTGATTTTTTGAAATTGTATTCTTGGAAACATGCCCACGACATTTTGTGTTTCTAGATAATGTGAATCTGCAGAATCTGATGTCTGCAGAAATTTTTTTAAGTGCTGTTTTCTTTTCTTTTCTTTTTTTTTAATGACAACAGGATACCATCTCAGGATTCAAGAAAATCCTCCATGGTAGGCTTTGATTGCATCTATAATTCATTCTAACCCACCATGTAGTATAAAAAGTGCATTTAGGGCTAGTAAAGATTTTGAAAATCTTAAGAGTTAAAATTTTCAAGCTGTAACACGTTAGTATTTGAGTGGAACTTCATGTAAGAGAAATCTGTGTCAGCTAGCGAAATGTCACTGTTCTAAACAGGGTTCGTACGGGTCCTGGAAAACCTGGAAAGTCCTGGAATTTTTTTCCAGGACTGGAAAGTCCTGGAAAAATGGCTACTGGCCCTGGGAAGTGCTGGAAATCTGTTAAGCTCAAGTGAAAAATATAAACTGTATAGCAGACAGTAAGGAGAATAAAGATTCAGTTCTTGGGAGTGAAAGGGTTGATGTGAATTTTAGAGTCCTGGAAAAATCAATCTGAGTCCTGGAAAAAACCCTGGAAATTTGATTCTGTAAAAGGGTACGAACCCTGTCTAAATGGATGGCAGTAGCATTGATTGTGAAAAAGAAAAATGTGATTTTGAACGAAATCTATGGAAAAGGTACGAAAATAAAGTATCTATGCAACGAAAAAATGGGATGAATGAGTTTAGTCGATTATGCCCTCCTCCCACCCACCATCCCAACCCAACTAATGTATATGAGCACCCCTCTCTTACCCTTCCTGGCGTTTTCTTTCTGTACCCTCTAGTGCAGACATTTTACTGGCAGTGTTGTTTGTCCCGCTAGGTGAATATGATCATCTACCTGAAGTTGCATTCTACATGGTAGGCGACATCAGTGAGGCTGTTGCCAAGGCAGAGAGACTGGCTGAGGAAGTGCAGTAAACAGTTCCCTTCAGACTTGTAAATGTAATGTGTTCATACACTTGTATGCTGTTTTTTACGTCATTGAAACTTGAATAAATTGAAGTTTAACACCTGGTTCAACGTATCTGGCATTACTTGTTCATTGTCTGTTTTTGAAGTCACATGATTACAAATTTTCAATGCAAGATGTTTGAAGCAGAAAAAAATAAACCGTGACTAAGAGTAAGTTCTTCCGTAGGAGGGAGGAAATTATTCAGAATTTGCGAGACAGTATGTACCAAATGCCGGCTTTCAAATCATTTACGAGGATAGCCGGGACTGGGAGTATCAACGCCACCTCTTGTGGGTTCCTTTGGGGTTGCGGCAGAATAACGTGGTCTGGTAAGCTTGAAGGAACGCTGATTGTGATGGTTTTTCCTCACTCGGAACATCACACAAGACGAACTACCGGTGATTTCACTCTGGAAAGCTGAGATCACAGACCAGAAGTCATCTCAGCAGCTGTATATTATCACCTTCGCGCTCTGTAACAGTTCCGTTATGTTTTTCTCGACTAAGAATTGACCCTGAAATCCTAGTTGCTTGGAGTGTTTTCTTTGCGCGATGCGCTCGGAGTAATGTGCCTAGGTACCAATCCCTACGCTCGTTTTTTCCTGACTTTTCGACAATTTCAAGAGCGGCTGGGAACGAGAAGACTGGTTCCCAGACATTCTCCTGACTGAAGACATGTTTGATCGGTTAGATTCCTGGACTAAGGCTGTGTTCACACTTGGTGCCCGAGCACTGGTGCCATGCCTGAGCACCAACACAAAATAGTGTTCTGTTCAGACACTGGGTCCTCCATTTACCATTTAGTGGCCGAGAAAAAGGCTAAGACCTTGTACCCGGTCGGGCACGGACACAGGAGAAGAAGGAGAAAGGGTGTGGTCCCATTAGTGCCCAGCGAAAATGGTACTTGGGCACCAAGTGTCAACTTAGCCTAAGATTTTCACTACTTTAACATTCTATTCCTTCCGGAAATGTACACTGGTTGATCTTCACTGAAACTGATTCTCTCTCAGGCCCCGCCGGCTAAGAGGGACGGGCCGCTCTGGGGACGAAAAACAAGGAGGTGGCTTGTCACACAACACTTCCAGGGTACCTGAAGGATTGCGAGTGACGAGTGGAGACAAGGCTTTGATCTTTGGTGACCGTATGGCAAACTTAGTTTGCCCGTGGAGCCAATTACTGTCGATTTGATGTAAAATGTGGCACGGTTTCAGAAATGAAAACCTGAGCTTGTGTGAAACGCGTTTCAACAACCATTTCATGTCCCATCTCATACCTCTCCGATTTACTCCATTATTGATGGCAAATTTCTCTGCTGAAATCAGAAACAGTTACTATTTGTTTAGCTACTTGACACAGTATGATATTTTCCGGCCTGCGAAGAAAAATCTGATGTTATGATTATTGCTTTCCGTCTCGTAAAGATACTTTGTATAAATCAGTAATGCGCCCATCCTATCATACTGAGAGGTTGAAATCTACCTTTATCTCCACAGAGTTTTCCTCTCTCAGTTTCCAAGTCCATCATGGACGAGAAAGAAGCCCCTAGATGAAAAATGGCCGCGCGCGAACGTGGTCTAAGAAGCTAGTCTAAGAAATAAGACTGCGTAGTCTGTTATTCACGTACTTTCACAAACAGAAACAAAAAATTAATGATTTGTCAGGGTTGAAGGTGAAAAGATTTCATTAGTTATTTAATAATCCGATTAATTGTGTCGATGCCACAAAATGAACTGATATTGTAACTTTGAAGGGAGTGACGTCATGTAGCTTTGCTTTCAACCAATAAAAGTTTAAGAGTGCGGATTAACGAAATGATTTCTGTGTGCCAATAAGAGAAGACGAAATGTCTGTATAAAGATCCTATCGTACTTAAAATCTCCAAGTAGTATCTTGAGAGCTTATTTCATACACAACTAGGAAAGAATCATGGATGGCAAGATACGACTTTAGGAAGAGAACCCGGCCGTGAATTTCCGAGAAAGGCGATTTTTCAGTTAACAATTCGTCAGATTGAGCAAGTATCGTTTTGAAAGCAAACACGATTCCCTTCCAGCAGAAAAGGTAACTTGTGCGTCAGAAAACATGAAAGACTTGCCTGTTTTTTCCGTGGTTTGTGGCTTGTTGCTGGTTATGTTATTTGCCGAGGCAGGTTACGGAGAAACCCAGTCACAAGAGCAAGTCCTCGGATTGTAAGTATCGCAAGAATTTTTGTGGTTAAACTCTTGATCCCAACTTTTTTAAAGAATTTCCTTGTGCAAATTTTTCAGAGGAAACTTGTATCTTTGTATAAGTTATAACAGTAGTTGACTTGTTGATTTGGCTAACTCTTGACGCGCCTCCAAAATTAAACCTGTACCCTGATAGTTGATCCGGGTCTAATTTCTCATAGCGTTTTAGACATAAGCTCAATAATGCCGTCATGAGAATTGGAGTAATGATCACGAAATAAGGTGCATGTATTGTTCTGCCACTTTGTGCTATGCACGCTTTTTAAGTTGATTTCCGCCTAGTTTACCAATTCTCTGTTGCAAGTGCTGACTCAAAAACCTCTTAGAGAGTCGCCCAAGATAGCAGAATGTCTAATCTTTTGGGGTTAACTAATCAATTAGAGAGGGGAAAGTAAGCTTTTCATCCGGCTTCGCAAACGAAACAGATGCTCGTATTAATTTATTCGCGGTTAACAGGGCCAATGGCACGGTCGCGTGCAAATATTTCCTCAGACGCGACAAGTATTTACGAAAAGACTGATCCCCTGTAAAATTGTTTCGCATATCAACTTATCTGATATTGTGTTCAAGATAATTCAAGTTACTATCAGCAGGTAGAGACTTGTAATGAGCGAGTCGTAGGAAGTTCCAGTTAGACGTCGTGACTCATTGCATGAATATAATTTTCTGGAGTTTTGGGGTTCCACGAAACATCTATGTTTGCTGATTTTTGGTCTTCCAAAAATTAGTGAAACGATACGTTTCAAAATGAAGAAACTATTCGTGGGTTACTTTAGGTCAGTCTATTTTTGGAAAGTGTCTTGTCTATATAGATCTTTTTTAAAAAATCGTTCATTCCTTTGATGTAACTGTAGAAGTAACATCGATGACTTCTGAGAATTAATTGGTCACCTTTCAATTTCCAACACTGATGTGACCCCTGTAATAAACAACGTTAAAAACTGTTTCCTTTCATCCAGCAAGGAGACAAGAATGGCGCAGCTGAACGGGCAATCGCGATTCTCGCCCCCCCACCGCATTATTTTCCCGGGTTAGAAACTATGGAGGTCGCTATAACTTTGTTCCAAAGACTATTTTTTTTCTGGTTCACTGGTTTTTCTTTAAGCCTTTCCACAAATATCTGGATAATTTTTAGGATATTTAGAAGTTTCCGAGATATCTATAGAAAGAATTAAGATATTTAGAAATATTTATAGCTTAGCCCTTGTGTTTTCCGCGCAATTTTGTTGAAGCAATGCACAGTTCTTTGCCAGCAACAATCCAGTTCAGCGATTTCCTGCTTGAAAAATGTATTCCATATCACGAAAAGCACTAAAGCAGCGATTTTCCAAAATTAATGGCGGATGCTGGTAGAATCGAAGTGCCTGAATCTTCCTACCCAACTCCTACTAATGGCTGAGTGAGCTACAGGCTTTTCGGTTGAATTATTTTGCATTTTTCTTCAGTATTAATGAGGTTTGTTTTGACTATTTGCACCTACTTCATGCGTATTTCCTCATTACAAGAAGTCCTATTTTATATCAAACAAATCATGAAAACCATCCCTTTTTCTTTTACAGCTTGGATGAATTAGACAGGCTTGCAGATCCGAATTCTGATCTAAACAACAAAGGACATTTCTGCAAGTTCTACGAGCCTCGGTTAATGCGCAGTCCTCAAGAATACAAAAGAAGAACTGTAAAGAGCTTTCAAGTGCCCTGTGTGAGGGGTGACGGTATTAGACGATGTAATAAATACAGGTAAAAGTAAGGCGGTGTTGTAATAGGATTTGATGCGGTTGGGAAATCTTGGTTAAAAAGGCACAAACATGAACAGGACTTGGTAACTTCATAACCCACAAAAACATATTTTTGTTGATCAATGGAAACCGACAAAAAGTAGTCTGGTTTTGTTAACATATACCATATAACATGCACTGCACCTGTAAAATGGCGACGTGCACAAAATTGTCATGTCGTATACGTAGTGACGTAGTGAAAACGTTGCGCAGACTTCTTCAAAGCCGGTTTATATGACTTGGGAAAAAATGCTCAAAACTGTTGACAGTTTGCTCTCCTTTTAAAAATCCACTCATTTACATTGCGTTTTCGCGCAGAATATTTTAGTACTGTTTTGACGTAAAACCCCTGACAAGCAGCGCAATCGCTAGGTTTGCGCACTGAATTGTGAAACGAAGACCGCATGATCAGGACTTTACTGCAGCCTAAGTGTTAAAGAGCCTCTTTTATACTTTTAAAATTACGTTTAGTCTTCTGTACAAAGCGGGTTTGATTTACATCTTGTACTTCTTCGGGGGCAATGTGGAACCCATTGGAAATATAACAGTCTCAAAGATGTCATCAAAATCGTAAACAGGTGTCAGTTTCTATCCTGGATTTAAATGGCTTAGTTGTTTTAAGCCGCAACGGATCGAAGTGAATGGTTTACAGCTCAAACCTCAAGGTTAGGTACTTGTGATGACTGCAAAATATTCAAGTCTGTTGAATCCAGACAACGAACGATTGATGTTAGAATTATTAGCCTGAGCTGAGTTCGAAGGCCTCGATCATCCAGCGCTCAGTCCATTCCTTCCAAGGAAGACGTTTGAGAAAGAAAACATTGGTTAAAACGTAACTCGGTAAGGGTCTCGATGATTGGCTGGTTAAACAACCAATCAAACGTTCTTTGCAGAGATGCGTCATCAATGTTAATGACTCTTTTTCGAGCGGGGGAAAATGAGAGAAGTTTGTTTACTCAGGTGATATTGCAATTAAAAGCACGCAAATCTGCGCTGATCAGTAACAAACCGGAAAATATTAACTTCAGTTGTTGGCAAATACTAAACATCTCCTTTCAATGATGAATTAGAACCTGTCGAGCGAGTTTGGGAAAGCGAGAAATTTCAGAAGTGTGGCAGAACTTATCAAGGGGCTTTTGTAAGCCAGAAATTCGCACGGACACGGCAGCGTCATCAACTAAAAAAAGAACATATATATCGAAGCCTTGAGCATGCCTTATCACTTCATTTTTACCAGAAAATAGTTTTCAATAATAATAACTTATGACTTCTACCAATCACTATGTTAATATTCAATTAGCAAAATTCATTTCATCTTGCTTTAGTGATCTACGCAATATTCTTCTTTCCAGCAAATCAACGTAACTTGATTACTATGTCATAACCTTATTACATGTTTACGACAATCATTAGACCTTCATTACTGTTTTAGTTTCAGTTAACAAAAGCTTTGGCAACACTGTATGTATTTATGCTCATGCAAATAAAGCTTGTTGTTGTTGTAACACTGCTACGTTTCGTGGCTCACTAACCGAGTTTAATGTTTTAAGATTCCTTCTCTTCAACCTACGCGGGTTTCATTTGTTCCAAAAAGAACCTTATTAAAATCGTGTTATTGAGGGACTACACTCACGCACATTGTTTGGCCTTAGTCGGCGGGAAGGAGGAACATGTCAAAGAGCTTGCATAATAAAATAAACCTGTTAAAATGAAGGATTAACGCTTTAATCTCAGGCTTCCTGCTTTCGGGAGAGATCAGGCTCAATGCGGGTCGTTAAATTGTTAATGTTTCTCTGTCAATGTTTATTGATACAGCGTTATAACGGTGCTAAGAATGTTTTAGATATCTGGCTGCATTTTAGTTCTCACTGTAGCGATTATAAACTTCAGCTAGTGAACTTAGCCCCCCACCCACCCCTCCCCCCCCCCCCTCTCCGGGAAAATTAGTCTCTTTACTCTCGTGTTATACACTGTAAAGATACAAAGTCATGAGTTAAAGAAACATATACATGCATACTTCAAGGCCTAGTTGCGTTCACCTTTATTAAACTGAAGTTTTGATCTCCAAATTCCGCCCTTCTGCCTGGCTCAATTCACCAAAATCTAGTTTAAAAACCTTGCTGTCGTCGACAATTCACCTAATATCTTTATCTTCCACGGTGGCTCGTTGCTAGGCATTTTCCTCCCAGAGCGTCCTTTTGGTCACGTGACCAAGCGGCCTTCTGATGGCGTCGCTTGTTTGTGCTCAAAATAATGTTACTTTCAATAGCTGCTTGTTGTTGGCTTTGACAGTGAATATGATTATATTTAGCCATCATATAATAGCCCAACCTTTTAACTGCCGATTTCTAATAGTTCCAATCGCATATGTTTCCGCTAGAGACGGAATATGACGTCTGTTTAAGGCCCACTCTTGGACACATTTCTTGGTTAAACATTGACTAGGATTGGACCAAACCGTGTTTTTCCAGGGTAGGGATAGTCTCCCCATACTAGGCCTTCTTTTCAATTTCGGGATCCCCCCATAGGATTGTTTGGGAGAGCGTAAGGCTAAATCGTGATGTTATGATAGCGTGTTTGTGCAGGAAATTGCGAATTTCTTTGTATTTCCTTTTTGTAACCTCCGTAATGAGAAATAAAAAAGCTTTATCGATGTCTTTTGCCTTTATTTATTCTTGCCTTGAGAGCAGAAAGCTATAAATTTGTCCGTTTTAAACCCAGAGTTTATCGGGTACTCGAAGCTTCTTGTTGGCCGCCATATTGGATTCATTACTGGCATCGACCTTTCATACAGCACAGCAATAAAAGGACCTTTTACTGGCAATTTCACCATATGGAACGTGATCTCTCAGGCGTTGAAGGGAATGAGAGGTAAGGAAAACAGTTTTGAGCATGGCTTTGAAAGAATACGTGTCTTTACTTGGAAGCCATCTTTTGATTTCAGAAGAACTCATACATTAAAACGAATACCTTTCTTGTTGTAGTCAAAAATGTGGAAAAAGCAAAAAGTGCAGCAAACCCAATGCTCACCCTGGACGCTGTGATTCAAAGATAGTTTTTCATGAGTTTTGGAAAAGTTCAACTTCACATATGGCTTTGAAAAGGAAGGGACAATTAAATGAAGAAAACAGGAAAATAGAAGAAGATCTCTACACCAAAAAGGCTCATCTGGATGAAGTTGGTGAATATCACAGAGTGCTTAAAAAGGCTATAAGTTTCTCCTTTTTTATATGTTAAACCCAGGACAGATAATTTATAGAAATAATAATTTATTTCATTTTGCAACTAACTTCTGCATATAATTGACTTTGCTTTTTACAGAAAAACAAGTACAAACCTCAGTAGCTCAAAAGGATGCAGCTGAAGGGGAACTTGAAAGGCTTGAAAGAAGTGTAGAAGAAAAGACAGTGCAAGTTCAACAGCAAGAGGAGAAAGTCAATGAATTAAATGAGCAGTACAAAAAGTTTAAATCTCTACTTGAGCAGAAAGGATTTTCTGTCAGCAGGAGACAGAATACTAGTACTACTTATGAAATGGTTACAAATTTCAATTCTAGCACTAGATATAGACGAAGACATGAAACCAAAAATGTCTTAGAATTTATACATGGGGGAATAGAAGGGTCTCTATATGGGGCTTGGGATTATGTGTCCTCTACTGCTGACAATCAAACCATGGATAAGCTAATTTGAGGGCTCAAATGGGGAAAATATATCCAAGGCTTGTTTGACAAGACAATGAAGAAATATCAAAATTCAGAAGAGGCTTTGAAGCAAGCTGTGCTGATGAAGTATCAAAACTTTTTGTCTAGAAGAAAGTATGTTCTTGTTTGCAAAACTCAGTCCTCAGTTTTTGATCCCAGTTCTGAACTCTGGGTGCCTAGCAACATGAAATGTTTAAGTCTGGACTTAAGAGTTCCATGTATAACTATTTCTGATAAACTGGTGGAACATTTTGTTAGGAGTCTAGACATTGGCCATGTCAATCAAATCCCCAATGCTCCAGGTGTTTCTAGAACAATAACAGGGCTGGTATTTATGGTAATTGATTTGCACTTGAGACTTCCTCATTTGTCACGTAAACTCACTTGGTTCAATGAGAACACAAATCATTTTATATTTCAATTTTCTGATGATGGGGCTCCTGAATCCAGCCAACTAACTATGTCAATAGGAAGTCTGACATGCTGGAACTTTGGGGATAGGGTAAGAAGTCGGGAATTACAATATATTTTACACTGCGTCAGTCTGGGGGAAAAACATGAGGTGCTTGAAAGTATTTGGAAGCAGCATACTGATGAAATGGAAATGTTAGAGGGTAATGTTTTTAATGTTTGTGACAGGCAGTGTACTTTAGAGTTTCAGCCAAGTGCTGATATGAGCTGGCAGAGCTGGGCTAATAATGAATTAAATCAAGCTGCTAGTTATCCTTCTCCTTATGCTAATGTTAGCAAAGGAAACATGTGTACCATGGGTGCTACAATTGGGTTTAGGGAAGAGGATTTTTTTTTAAGCCATATACATTAGAAATTAGGAAGTCTCATGTTAACAAGGTTGACAATTTCATGAATTCTCTGCCATCTAATTTGTCAGAGAAAAACCGCCATGCCAGAAAACTAAAATTAATGGCAGAAAACGGGATATGGCAGTTAGGTCCACCCAGGATTGGTATTTTTGCAGACCGGCAGCGGCCAGAGCCTGTCCACTGTGAAATAAATGCATGGCAGCATTTATGAAACATCATTTACAGAGAGGCAGTACAGAAAGGTACATTTGCAAAGTTTATTGATATCCTAAGTGCCTCAGCTGTAGGACAGAGTACTCATCAGGGTAATGTCACCGAAAAGCCCAGGGTTTTTGTTTCTCATGATGATGGAGCATGGGAGCGATCCACTAAAGTTGATATTGTGAATGATTCTAACACAAGGTTTGTAAGTAGTCTAGGTAATGCAATATCAAGTTTCCAAAAAGACACTTCCAGTAAGCTTGGTTGTGGGTTGGGATATTTAGCTTCTGTAGTTAAGGAACACTATAGCGATGAGGCCCAGAGGCATAACAAGCTCCCAGTACGGTTAATAGGAGATCAGGCCATTGCCTTGGCAAACTTTTCTTACAGGCTCATTGATAGCCTCAAAATTTTAGAGGAGTCCCCAGCTCAGAAACTAAAAAGATTAGCCTTGGGGAAAATTGCCCAGTTTCTTAGAAATGCTGGTGCAATATTCAACAAAATTGAAATTTGTGCTGTGGACCTTGGTCAGCTTAAGGAATTTTGCACCTTATATTTTAACCTGTATGTATTATTTTTTGAAATGGATGTAAATGTTACAGTTTGGTCAGTAGGATATGCTATACCATATCATTCAGCTAGTTTGTATGAAAATTATAAAGTAGGTTATGGCATTATATCACTACAGGCAAAAGAGGCCAAGCACTCAGGGATAAAAAATGACTTGGACCTGACAAACAGATCTAATTCTGCATCTAATAAAGGTAAATGGTGGCAGGTTATGAGGGCTAATTATGTAAGAGCATTTTATTTGTCTGAGCATCAGCCAATGCCAAATTCTTACACTTCTCATTACAAGTCTCGCCTTCCTTCTCACATAAACTCAGAAATATTTTGCAACTGTGGAAGGCCTAAGGAAATGAGTGATGACACATGTCTGGTATGTGTAGATGCCAGGGTGATTGTGGAATGTGCAGAAAAAGAGAAACTTCTGCTGGAAGTAGTTGAAATGTTGAAACCTATTTTGTGCTCTGAGTGCAATGAAAGATTTCCAGATACTGTTAGTTCTGAAGCTCATCAAAGGGTGCATACAAGAGTGAGGCAGTCTAACACCAACAACACTGATGGCCGCAACTTGCATCCTAAAACTATGAAAGTAAGTGACCTCAAAAAGGAGCTGCAAAGCAGGCAATTAAGCACCACTGGAAACAAAGAAATTCTCATTAGACGCCTTGAAGGTGCATTAACAAAAGAGGTAAATTAGTAATTTTTAATTCTTGTATTGTGAGAAAGCTCCATAAGCACAGATGGACAGGTTAATTTGCCAACCAGTAAATGTGAGAGGTAAATTAGGAATTTTTAATTCTTGTATTGTGAGAAAGCTCCATAAGCACAGATAGACAGGTTAATTTGCCAAACAGTAAATGTGTGAGCTAACAGTAGTTGGTCTTTTAACAATTATGGTGCCAGTTGCAAGAACTCACATGGCATTTTTATTAATAAGTACTTATTATCGGAGCCATCTTGCAATACAATAAGACAAAATGTAACTTTATCACTCAATATATGAATAATATATTTCACATCAGAAAATATTGTAATATAAAAAAGTGTACATAGAACATTGGTAAATGCACATATTTTTTTACATTAGTATTATAGACAATGTTAAAATAGTATTTGTAATTATATTTGTACCTAAACTATTCAAAAATAAAAAAATACATGTCAAATAAAAGTGTACATAACAACCTGCCAGGAGGTTGAATAAATGACTCAATGATTCATAAGGTTTTGCAAGGTCGAATCAACTACAAAATCATCCGCTGTATATCGCTGGAATAGAATGTGGCGGTAACTTTCTGGCTTTTCAGGTTGAAATCAAAAATAAAAGGAGTATTACTGCTGACCACCACAGCTGACCTGCCCTTATAGGAAAACTCTACTTTTCCTTTCGCACCTGGTTTTCTGGTAAAATGTCTCTTTCTCAGCACATCTTGCCCCTCAAATC
>CAXHUQ010000423.1:0-2500 GCA_964020085.1 Micromussa lordhowensis
ACACATTGAGATATTAGGCAGAGGAAAAAAAAGATGTTTAATTGTACTTTTTAACATCATACAGTGGTCAGTTGTTGTATCAGCAATGTAACAAATATTATTATACATTGAACTCACTATCTCTTTCCTGATTGGCCGAAGGCGCACAGTGAATTTTTGAAATTGGCATCTGTGATATCATCTAGTTGCAGATTATACAATAATCATGTCAAGGACACTACCGCAATACCGCGGTGCATGATTTCTAAGGGTAATCATGTCAAGTTCAAGTGCTTTCTGTTGCTTGTCGTCAGTGAATAAGCAAGAACATGATTTCCATTTTTTATGTTCAGTGTATAATAAAACAATTATTAGATTTGGTTTTTGTGATATCCAGAATAATCAAGGTCTCGTAAGGGTTATCAGCCTCAACCTTAGGGTTTGGCTGATAACCCATACCTTAACTAATTGATTATTCTGGATATCACAAAAACCTCATCCAATAAATAACTAATATATGGCTTGTAACTGGTGCAGTAACCAGAGAATATGTTGTACTCCATGAGTATCTTTATAGTTGACATTAAAATTTATGTTAAATACAACATTGTTGCCTGAATGCTGATTTAACCTTGTATGAGCTCAGGTGTAATTTTAATATTATTCTTGCTGACAGCTTTGTAGTCATTTTATCGGCTGTAGCTTTCACCAATAACCTTTACAGAAATTCACCCAAGCATTTCACCAGACAAACAAAATGAGGAAATCTCCACACAAATTATACGCAAATCACCATGTACAAGCTTCAAATATAAACTTTGCAAATCCTGTTCTTCATACACGAATACATGAATGAATGAATGAATGAATGAATGAATGACTAACTGACTGACTGACTAACTAACTGACTGACTAACTGACTGATTGACAGACTGACTAACTGACTGACGGACTAACTGACTGACTGACTGACTGACTGACTTACTGACTGAATAACTGACTGACTGACTTACTGACTGAATAACTGACTGACTGACTGGCTGACTGACTGACCAACTGACTGACTGACCAACTGACTGACTGACTGACTTACTGACTGAATAACTGACTGTCTGACAACTGACAACCCCGCTATCGTTTCTTGATGTAACAATACAAATGAGTAATATTTTCAAAATGGAAAGCTTCTGTTTACGGGAACAATCATTTTGCTCAAACACCTCTCTCTTTCAAAATGGATATGGTGCATGGGGCCGCTTTTCGTCTAGTGCCATAGAACCATTCTGAATTTGCCCTGATCATATTTTTTCTTCAGCTGCTAAACACTTCTGGTCATACTGACAGTTCTGTGGTAGACAAAAAGCACAGTGAGCTTTCCCCTTGAAGATAAATACAAGTGTTATATATGTACAAGCACGTCTTATACAGCATTAGAAATTTATTTTCACCAAAAGTGATGTTCTTTAGTCTAAAATGATTACATTTCACTGCTCCCCTATTAAGTTAATAAATAATATAATAAATTGCGAATTTATATTGTGCAATTTCCATGGCGAGATGATCAATTGCGCATTACAAAAATACATGGAATAAAATAACAAATAGTAAATACTAATTACATCATGTGAGATAAAATATTAAAAGCCAAACTAACTAGGAATAAAAAGCCTTACTAAAAAGGTGCGTCTTCAAAAGTTTTTTAAAAGTGTCAACCGATTTGGCCATTCTAATATCTGAAGGTAAATCATTCCAAAAATTTTGGCGCCGCGGCAACAAAAGCACGGTCGCCTAAAGTTGTCAAAGTTTTAAAATTCGGATGAGATAGCAGTATTCCGTCATTAGATCGCAGTCCATATCTTGAATTTAAAGGCTTAATTTTGACAAGACCGTTGATATAGGACGGCGCTAATTTTCGAGTTGAAAGTTAAAAGTAACTCAGTTCTCAGATAAAGAAGGTAAAAGTGAAATCGAAGTTGACTGAAGACCTGACCAATATTGAAAAGTGCGCAAAAGGGACGAATGGAGACAATCAAAAAACGCTTCTTTTCGTTACTGTTAAATCTTGAAATTAAAAGAAAAAACTTTGTGCTCATTTTTTTTAAATAAACACCGCCCTCAAATAAGTGCCGCATTTGAGGCGCTCATTCAAGTAAATATTATATGCTGTTAGTCTTGTGTAAAAAATGAAGGTAGCTAATCCATTTTTCACTAAAATTTGAGTAGTTGGTTGTTTAAAATTCAAATAAATTAATACTTTTTTAACACTTTTCTGCACTTTTCTTGAAGTGCGATTTTAGGTGACTTAACTTCACTTGAGTGATGCAAACCTAAACTTAGCAACATATACTTTAAAATTATCAAAAATCTCTTGCTATAAACCAATATTGCACCAATCATTTGTTTACTTCTGCATTCACATAAGTCACCATAATCTCAAATATCCAGATTTCAAACCATCTTTTTTGAAAAAATACTATTAAAGATAGAATTACCACAACACTGAAAAGTTACTATTATAAGA
>CAXHUQ010000423.1:7500-14000 GCA_964020085.1 Micromussa lordhowensis
CCCCCCACCTCCCATATCCCCTCCTACTGCGCAGTCCCTGGTTTTAATATTAAATTCTTTAAGCAGGACAAGGTCGTTTGATTGGCATATAAGGGCCTTTATCTCTACTCTTCTGTCAATGGTTTTGCCAAGCTGGAAAGAATTCAATGCTAACAACCAGTCACACAGATGTGTTCCTGTTTATGATGATGATAATGGCGCCCTAACGTTGTTTTACAGTTGATAAATGAACATCATCCTTTTAAACCAGATACCAAGGTGGACGGCAACACAATATGGAAATACATGAATGGTATTCTCTTCCAAAAATTATGAACATTTATTTCCGATAATACAACGCAACTTTGTGCTTGAAGAGCAACATACACCATTTACTAAATGCCAAACATTAAAAACAAGGAAAAGAATTATTGCATATGGATTTTGGAAAACTTAAAACAGACAATATTTTATCTGTACTGCTGTCAGCAGGCTACAAACATTATAAAACAACTATAAAGTACTGTGCTACAAGGTTGCAAATGTTGAGCCATCTGAGTCTGAAACAGAAATATTGTCCATACTAGAGTACGTGCAAATAGACGGCTGGTACATTGAATTGGCTGACATCCCTCGGTAATTTTGCCTCCAATTGTCACTATATATATTGTCAATAAATAGGTCCCATAGAAACATGAAACATGCCCATGACTCAATATCAATCTTAAAATATTTATTTCATCTTCTCTTTCTGAACGTCGCCTTTCATTTTCCAATTGTGATTGCTTTAACTAGAATTCCATCTCTCGCTTGTGTCGATCTTCTTCAGCTTTTAGATACCTGTATTAAAAATATAAAATTGTAATTTTCAAAAAGTTCACACCCAAAATATTTGTTTAATGGGACTTTATCCTTCTGGGGCTGGTTGTTCCAAATCTCAATTGAACTAACCTCTGATTGAGTGTCGATTAAAAATGCTAAAACTGGGTGAGCTAATTGGTGGAACTGAGAACGTGGTTCAAAACCCAGAAGAGGGGTGTGATTAGTTATTTACCCTATCATCGGTTAGCGCTTGATGTAAAGCCCCTTGTATTGTCGCCCATTTTGGAGATGTATTAAATTTAACCCACCAATTAGAGTCAGGCATTAATCAGCCTTTGAGCAATGCAATCTAATCTGTTTACCAATTTAATCCTGGATCAGCGCTTCTTGCTGTTTTGAACAACTGGGCCCTGAGGATTTGTAGTTTGTAGCTAAAAACGAACGAGTGTTGCAGCAGTTTTGATTGATAACATAAAGGTAGATTTACCCTTCTGTTTCTTCTTTTGATTTTTGAGTAAATCTTTCACAAAACACATCAAGGCTTTTTTCCAGGTTTGACCTTTTATCCGATCTTGCAATCTTCCTGATCTTTAGGATTGTGTTGTTCCTCGTTTCTCTGCACAGTTGTGTCCTCAGTGCACAGCAGCACGGAAAAATGATTATGAAACAAAAGAGGGACTGAACAATAATTACTTGGGTACAAGCTATTCTACTAAAACGCAGCTGCGCCTAGTCAATATCACATTTAAATATATGTATGAGACTCTACCCCATTCAACCGGTATCTTTCCTTCTTTCCCTATCCGCAAAGTGCCGGCAAGAGAAAAAAGGAATAGAGTAGATACAGAGAGGGGAAGGGAGAAGGGGGTTGGTTGCATGTGCCCTTATTGTTCATCCACCATTAACATTACACGACAGTGCTTACAAAGAGCATCAAGTATCACCTAACTGAATATGGTCTGCAGGTATGAACCTGCTTTTTAAAGGAAACCTCCACCCTTAAAGCAAAAGGATGTTAACTTGTAGGAAATACTGTCTTATGTCAAATTTCGGTTGAACGGCCCAGCGATGAGGAATCAGTGTCAGAAACACAGGGTTTGCCTATCATCTATATTTGCTTTTGGGTTTCCTACGCGCTGCCATCTTGGATTACATGACGTCATGTGGTTGCCCAATTGTTTCACACAAAAGATGCTTTGCTTCCTAACAATAGCGGCAACCAAATGACGTCACAAAATCCAAGATGGCGGTGCGCGGGAAATTTAAAAGCGAAAATAGGCAATAACCTTAACTCAATTTTTGCTACTCTTGAATATTATTTTCACCTTGTCCAGAAAAATTTGAGATAGTCATTACTTCAAACGTTTTAAAGCCAACTTGTTGTAAGAGTGGATGTTCCCTTTAAGAACCTGCTAGTCTGAAATTTCTTAATTGGACCCCCTCTAAACAAGAAGCTGTTGACTCTAAAAATTTGGAACATGTTCTTATTTTCTAAAATGTTAAAAATGTGTGCAAATAAGATCAATTGACATCAGTGATAGCTCACTTCTAGACCAGTCTCCTCTGAGACAACTTTATATAAGGCATATACGGAAAAAATTGTTTACTGCATAAGAGGAAGGACAAATATCACTACATTGCACTATCTACAATGTAATATTTTTTCTTCAGAAAACAAGAACCTATTCAAGGACCTTAGATAACCTAAATGTCTGTTAATTATCATCTATGTGAGAAATTGTTTTGGCTAAATTTTAAAATGGAATACTCGCGTGGTTTTACTGTAGTGTAATTTGATACACACCTTGCTCTTCAAAGGGGGGGGGGGGGGGTGATAGTCGAAAACTATCATAAGAGACGTCATTACAAAGATTGTCATTGTCACCTAGAGGTCCATTTCACTATAGAGCAAATTATTAGAAGGGCCTATTATGAACTGTGAAACAACGCACCCACCCCTCTCCTAGGAATTAAACATGGACAGATGGAAAGATATTGAAAAGGAAAAGGAAAACAAATCACCATTTAGGTGAAGAAGAAAAAATATCATTTTCAGAGTTTTCATCAATAACTGTGTCAGGAAGTTCAGCAGTGGAAGATGCAGATAAGTCAATGACAAGAGGTGGTTTCACTTGTGGTTTGTCACACAATGTTCTGTCCATAATTTCAAAGAACTTCCATTTTTTCCTTTTGCCTGTCCCACTCCTGCTGCACTTACCTTCCTCTTGTTTATATTTTTGTCGCAACTTTTTCATTTTATTCACCAGATCTTGCACTGTGTAACTTTTAAAAATTTTCGTTTTTTTTTCATTTGGACCTGACATACATACACAAAATCGTTACCACGGTGCCAAACATTTGGCTTGTCATGCCGATTTTTTAGCGCGTGTAAATGGGGTTTAAGTCGCGTGTTCCAAAAGCATTGTTGGTGGGTTGGGGGAAACGGGCTGAGCAAGTGAGTTTGTATTAACGACGGAGTGTCTTTTTTTGGTGAAAAGTTTCACAAGTGCAAATTTGTCCTGCTTCCAAGACTTTTGTCCATGATTGAAGCAGCTACGGCTCTCTCCACAGCCGAGGGTTTTTTTTGTTTGGTGAGAATGGCAGTGGACTGCGCCTGTACACACCACGCACAGCGATTTTTTTTATAACGAAGGCCTAAACCTCTGCAGCGGAGAGAGAAACTACGCTATATTTAGAACTCGTGAACCCTGAATGGGTTCTGCAGTGAACTCGGGAATTCTGGTCAAACAAATCACGTGCTCAACTGGTTTACCAAGTTCATGTCTTATAAAAATAAAGAAAGACGGCAAATATATCGTGACTTACATTTCTTAAATTAAAAGTATTCATCTACCGAAATGTTTTCATTTTCAAACAGAATTTATTAAAGTAGCTTTCAGGTCATAAGAATCCTCTAAAATAGATTCTCAAGGAATTTGCGTTGTTTTCTACTTCTGAAAGTCTGCCCCTTTCCTTCTTGCCCTTCAAATTCATATATTAATACTACGAATGTATTCATGTTTATAATCCAGTACAGTGCACGATAAACTGTGGTGTTATTTTCCAGCTCTTGAAAATGCCTGTCACATTGTGTATCGCGGGACAGCCCCTAAAAATACTAAGAAGGTCATGCTAATTTTACACCGTTAAGAAGGAAATTTCCATCTTTTCATTTTCTTAGAGAAATTTCTTCTAGTCTTCAACTAATATCCGAAAAGCTATTTTGGCAATTCCTGATCCTTTCTTTCGAAGTATGGGAAATCGCTCTTCAAGGATGTATCCACTCTTCCATGTGATAAAGTCTGGGGTATTCTCTACCAGCATAGCACACGCACCTGGCGGCTTATAAACAACCGGCTTCAGGCGATCCAACAAGAAAGCATTGCTAAACTGAATGCTTCTGCGTAACTTTTTTTTTCGACTTTTTCATTTTCTACGTAGAGCGCGTGACTTCGGGGAATCCCCGAACTGCAACTTCCTGTAGCTTTCGTATAAATACAACCCCGGCTCAGAATTCCATCGTATTGCGGCTATCTGATTTTGGAGCTATATATCGTTAATCTAGTTGGAAACAACACTGATCTGAGCAAAAACATGTCTGAGGTACGAGTACAAAATAAGTGTTTGGTTCCCTTCAAGTAGTTCGTTGATAAGGTCCTTTTATTTGATCTTCAATTGGCTATGGAGTGCAAGTAGGTTGTTTGAACAAGAATACATTCTAAACAAAGGTTTACTTTTCCCTTAAAAACAGGCAACAGGAATTCAAGCTGCAATTCGTCAACATATACACATAGACCAACGCGGTGGAAACCTGTTGAAGGCCGAGGTTGGAAATGGCCATGTGAACCAAGCACATGTTGCAGTGACATTTACTGGAACCCGCTCAGACGATAGAAGAACAGGTAAACGTTATAAAAGGGTTTCACACACAAATTGGGTGTGATCTCAAAAAGAATGAAAATTGAAAAAACCGAACGATAAGTAGCGAGATTACTCAGTTTAAGTTACATGACTGAAAGCTCATTAAATCAAAAGACAAAGTGATGAAATATTTTCGTATACTTGTTATATTGTCTATATTTAATCTACATTTAGCTAGTGAAAAGAAAACATAAAGAAAGAAAGTAAATAAAGCGAAAATATTAATAGCAAATATTGATATAAGTGACACTTATAAAACATTTGGTACAAAAGTAAGTGCATATTCTGGTAGCTGGTGGTTTCGCACCCACCGAGTTCGCAGCCACATCGACTCAACTAGAGATCAAGTGCTTAAAATTTATCTTTCTCAAAAAGACAACAAAGTGAGCATAATGAAACAAAATCACACAAAGCATGTTTATCTCTCGTTCTTTAATCCACTGAAGGTGAGGGTGAACTCAGAAAGAAACTTATACTGAATTTAGGGGTGCGAACTCGGTGGGTGCGAAACAGGTAGCATTCCACATTCCAACATATTTCATTAGAAGCACACACAAATATCCCATTCAGGGTGTCATTATTAAGACCCTGTATATTAGTCTGAAGGAGGTGCACGGTAAAATCACGCTCTTGCTTGAAAACACTCAAATCACCCTTTGCATGGCTTCAGAGTATTGTATTGAATGACAGGCTTGTTCAAATTTTTAGCTCTTGCTGTTGACCCAAGCACCTGTTGCCCAAAATTTCCCATAGATTGCTTATTTGCTTGGCTGAGTGAAAAAAGGAAGAGAAAAAACAAATCAACTTAATAATTTTCTTTATTTTGTACCCAGAATTCTACCAAGACATCAATGAAGAATATGGGGCAGATACATATACCTTGAGATGTGAGTTAGGAGACCAAAATTGCTACTACTTATGTGCGGAAGATGACAAAGTATTTCTAGTGGTGAGTGTCTACTTTAAATAAATTGTTCGTTCTTTCTTTCTTAAAGAGTTAAATTAAAATATCCTATGGGCTCACATATTTTCCATGAGGGGTGGCCCTTATGTTTAGCAGGCCTTGTTGTTGTTGTTGGGTTTGTTTTGGAGGGAGGGGGGGGGTTTGGCTTACTTGACCCTTGGTGGGGAAAGAGCTAGTTGGCGGGGGAGAGGCATTTAGCATTGAAGATAGGCAATAGTAGTTAGACCGAGTGGAGTACAATTCAGGGAGTAATCGATCGAGTAATTTCAAAATCGGACGAGCGCGAAGCGCAAGGCCGCTTTGAAATTACGAGCACGATTTCTTCCTAAATTGTACGACACGAGGTCCAATTACTAATTAATCGTATCTATAACAAATTTTGAAATTTAAATTGTCTTTTCATAACTTCTTTTGAGCGGAAACGTCTGTAGCGCTTTTCCTAAGTTTTGAAAACTGTAGAAAACTTTGCTAAGAAAACCATTACAGCGCGTGCAATTGACATGAAAATCAAGTGAGTATCCAATTACAGGTGTCCGATTACAAAAAGGTCAAATCCGACACTTGTAATTGGACACCACGTGATCGCGTGCCGATTACGTGACAAATAGGCGCGCGGAGAACCAATCACGATCAAAAATTTTCATATATATACCATTAATATATTTATCACACACAAGCTCAAGTGATTAACCTAATGTATCTAACTTTCCTTTCTCACAGAAGTCTTTTTCCGAAGCCCCAAAACACGAGAAGTTCATGTTCCAAACATCTAAATATCCAGTTAGTGATGGTGGACAGTTCTGGACGATTAAGT
>CAXHUQ010000424.1:0-15000 GCA_964020085.1 Micromussa lordhowensis
ATATCACAGAAACCGTATCTAATAATTGTTTTATTATACATTGAAGTAAAAAAATAGAAGTCTTGTTTTTGGCTCTTCGCTGACAGTAAGCATTGCAAAGCGCGCGAACTTGACATGATTACCCTTAGAAATCATGCACCGCGGTCATACATGTTGATTTCGAAACTTCACTGTACGCTTTCGGCCAATCAGAAAAGAGATAGCGAGTTCACTGTATAATAATGCGTTTTATCGCGACCTGTTAATAAAGCATCAATATCAGGAGCCCATCACTTGTCAATATTTAGAATTATAACATAGATAGGACCCTGCGTGCGCTCTGATTGGTCAAAAACCCATGTTGTATCAGAGTATAAAAAATAGAAAAAGCGTGTTTTATTGTTTTGCGCAAGTAAAATCTATATCATAAAGCAAATGAAGAAGCCTAATCCGTGCATTACACTGTGATAAAACACTCCGGACATTTGAGAACACTCGAGAAATATCGAAAACACTCGCCTGCGGCTCGTGTTTTCTACATTTCCCTCGAGTTCTCAAATGCCCGTCGTGTTTTATCACAGTGTAATCCACGGCTTAGGCTTCTTTATTTGTTAAACAATGGTCTCTCGTTGCAATTAGTTACGCAGCGCTGTCTGTACCTAGGCCGGCTCAAAACACTGCATACATCGCCTTTGCTGTCTGAAAATTGCTATGCCTTTAAATTCTTCATATTCCATGTTTTTCCAATATAACCTCTTGAGTCCTCCGCAGGAAAAAAAGATGGCGACTCGTACATTTACCCATAATTCTTAGCGCACGAAAACTTAAACGGCGCTCATTAAAACGTACAGAAAAGTTCTAACATCTTCAGAGTAGCCTTCACATGGCTAATTGCCTGTGCTATGGCTTTCCTTGTACTTTATGGGCTGTTTAAGGTTCGCATGGTGTTGTAGTAAAATGTACAGCCGCCATCTTTTTTCCTACAGAGATTTCCCAAACACTGGCTTGAATACACCTCAGACAGAGCTGGCCTACTCCTATCTTACCCTGAGCCTAAAGTTGGTAAATGTTTGGTGATCCGCAGTTGTTGTTGATGTACACATATTTTTTTATCTTTAATCTCAGGTAAGGAAGACAATGGTGGAATAAAGCGCGCACTTTTGGAGGTCATCGCCAGCGGAGTGGTCACCAGGCCTCAGGATGTGGAGCGTTACGCGGCCTGCACATTCTTCGCCTCAGTCCCCGCGCAGCAAGACGCAAATGATACAGATGCCGTCATCAAGAACACCGTGAAGTTTCTGGTGGAAAACGAGTTTGTTCGTTTACAAAGGTGCGATGATACGAAGACGGATGAAAACAAAGAAAATAACGATGAAACGGAAGAGGTAAGATTAAAGAGAAAAATCCGTGTTGGAAAGGTTCCTTGGAATGCACAAAGACTCCACATATATAGTAAATTACACACTCTATTGAGCTTCGTCAGTGGGGTTTTTCAGACCCGATATAGCTGTACTAAGAGATAAAGATATTTAGCAGAGTCGTTGAAAACAATTTTATAACTGAAGGCCTGGATTAACTAAATTAGTTGTCTTGTATGTTAACAGAGGTGAAGTCTTCAAATGAGCTCGACTCCATTATTTATGGACTGAAGCGACCATGAGTGTTGCAGTTTTCATTGAATTGGGCTGTAGTATATATCAATAAATTTAGATCATTGGTTAACCTCCAGAACCCTCAACCCAGATTTCCCAACAACAACTCCCGAATAGTAGCTAACAGAATAGCAGCGAGAAAACTATCTAGTCAAAAAGCGCCACACACAGGCAGAGATTGCACCTTTTTTACCACTTGTCCATGTATCTATATGTTCAGTTCAGTGGTGGAGGCGCAGTGGCGTCATGGTTGGTGCGATGGTCTCCGGAGCGGGCGCTCAGGTTTCGAGCCCTGGCCGGGAACATTGTGTTGTGTTCTTAGGCAAGACACTTTACTCTCATGCACAGTACCTCTCTCCACCCAGGTGTATAAATGGGTACTGGCACATTTAATGCTGGAGGTAACCTTGTGATGGACTAGCATTCCAACCATGAGGGAGTAGAAATACTCCTAGTCGCTTCATGCTACCGAAACCGGGTAAGCTCCGGCCTGATGGGCCACTTGGCTCGTATGCAGACTTTACCTACCTTTACCATATATCTACATGGGCTGAATTTTGACTGGTTCTAAACACAGGGGCGCTTAATCACAGGGAGGCTTCATTCAGTTTGTCCGAATCAGGATTTTGCACCAGTCAGGTGCAAAATCAAAACCGCTTGTAACTTTTTTTCCTTTCAGCTAATTGGTCAATTGTTTTATGTGTTTATTTCAGGTAAAAGCAGACGATCAGAGATACGTTCCAACTCAGCTTGGTCTGGCCACATTATCATCCGCTCTCTCTCCTGGTGAGGCTCTGGTTGTATTTGCTGAGGTCCAGAAAGCGCGCAAGTGCTTCGTGCTCGAAAGTGAGCTGCACATTATTTACCAGGTCAGTGAATGACAGAATTCTAATTCGATGAATTTTAAATCTCTTATTCAATTCACTGGTCCTGTTTGAAGAAGTTGCTGCAAAGCTGCAAAGGTGTCTTTCTTTGATTTTTTTATCGTCTCCAATTTGCGTCCTATGGCGCAATGAGGAATGATGATAACTATAGGAACAGGATCACGTGCGTACATAGAAATAGAAAACCATGCAACTCTTGTCAGCATGGCTAGCGGCATGGATCGCGAGCGCATGCGCCCAACGACGACGTAGCGCAACATGGAGGCCATACTCCAGGTAATACCAAGTCATGCAGTCTTGGTTTACAGCATATATCTCTGATGCAAGTGAATATGTGAAAGATCACAATCATAATCATGTCTTCACATCTTTCTCCGCAGTTCAAATATATGATCTTTCATATATTCACTTGCATTCTTCATCATCTATGGGTAAATTACGAACTCACAACGTGACCAGCTCTCAGTGAGCTTCATAGTTCAGTTGGTAGAGCACTGCACCGGTATCGCAGAGGTCATGGGTTCGAATCTCGTTCAGGCCTGAATTTTTTTCAAGCTTTAATTTCACAACTGCTTAAGTTGTGTATAATTGCGGTGTTTTCACTGCTTTTGAGTCATGGGCGTCAGGGGTAGTTTGAGACTATTCAACATCAAAACAGACGGCCAAACGATATAAACGGGAAACCTCACCGCTAAGTTACAAAACTCAAATCAAAATTCTCGCTTATCTTGGGTTAGCTTTATCGGGCTTTTTCACAACTCGGCCTGGAGTTCCTGGAGTTAGGCTCGGCTAAATCTCTATATTATTAATCAGGTTATTGATTACAATAATTTTTTAATATTTGTTAATTTTGGATTACGCTTCCGCGACAGGTGACACCAATCTACATTCAAGATCAGTGGCCCAGCATAGATTGGTACCAGTACCTGCGCATCTTTGAGCGTCTGCCTGCAAACATGCGCCGTGTGGGGGACCTGGTAGGGATAGAAGAGGGCTTTCTTGCCAGAGCCGTGCGAGGCCGCGTTCTGACGCGTACCGAACAGCAGCGCCAATCTCTTGGCGTGCATCGCCGATTTTACGCAGCGTTAGCTCTTCAAGATCTCGTACATGAAGTACCGCTTAATGTGGTTGCTAGACGGTACGGAGCAAACCGCGGAATGCTGCAATCTTTACAAAGTTCTTCTGCAACATTTGCTGGAATGGTGACGGTGTTCTGTGAGAAGCTTGGTTGGACCAACATGGGGATGCTTCTGTCGCAATTTCAAAGCCGTTTATCTTTTGGCGTCGAGCGAGAGCTTTGTGATCTGGTACGAATATCGCTTTTAAATGCCGCGCGTGCGCGTATGCTGTACAACGCTGGCTACCACACCATCGCTTCCGTTGCTGCAGCGCCTCCCTCTGAAATCGAGAATATCTTGCACAACGCCGCGCCATTCGTCAGCGGACGCAAGCGAGGTCAGGAGACTGAGACCGAGGTACGTGAACGCAGCGAGGCACGGGTGATCTGGGTCGCAGGGAGGAGAGGGCTTACGGAAGGAGCGGCCGCAAAGCTCATTGTAGGTGAAGCAAAGCAGCTGTTACAAGCTGATGTGGCACAGCTCGGAATTCAGTGGAAACCGCCAGAGATTGGAGAAAATACTGGAGGTCAAGGCAGTCCAGATGAATTAAAATCTTCCGGTGTGATAGGAGGCAGTCCAAAGTCTGTCAGGAGGCAACCAGCTGAAGAGTTACAGAGTGTCACTGCCTTGAAAACGGCGAACAAAACAGAAGTAGGCATCGGTAAACCAATTACAAAATCGAAACCTCCGGCTATTGGTGGACAGGCCATGGAAAACGGAACGACCAGGCACGGTCATCAGGAAGTTGTTGGACCAAGTTCACTGGGAAAAATGGAGTCCATAGAAACGGGCGGAGATTTCTTGAATCCCCCTTCGCGACACTTAGATACAAGAGTAGACCGCCAAAAAGGTCAAGTAGAAGTCGGGAAAGCAGAGGACATCGCATCCCTCTTGAAAAATAGAGACTGCCTCTCGACATCCGAAGCTGCCCATTCCTCTACCTCCAGACATTCCAAGCCCATGATGGCAGTTTCGAGTACTTTGACTTCCATTACTCCCTTAAGGAGTGGGATTACAGAATTTTCTCGCTCAAGGACCAAACGTCGTTCACCAACACCTGAGATACCTGAGCCACAAGAAAAATTAAAGAAAAAGGAAACAGCAGCAATGAACATACCGGAAGTTATCAAGCTGGAAGTAAACACACTTGTAGTAAACGTACATGAAGCGATTGTTCCGGAAGTAATCTTACCAAAAGTGTCGAAAGAGTCGAAAAACTCCTCCACTGTGATGGAGGTCTCAGCTGACTCCAAATTTTGCAACGAAACCCAGTCGGTTTCTATGGAGTTGTACTCTGAGCCCTTTGAAGCAGAAGAACCTGCTGTGAGAGTAAAACCCGATGATGCCACTAACGGTGAAGGCAATTTCCTGGTGGATTCTCAGGCACTTGCTGCGTGTAGTTTGAGTGACACCTGTCTTATGGAGTGTGATGTCATGGTCGAAGAGAAAGCCGGTAAGTCAACGACGCACTCGGGCGCCGTGATCGAGACAACCGAGCCATCTGGGAAGAACTGCGAAAATTTGCTCGATAACGTAAACACTGCCAACACAGCACAGCCCGGTAGTCTGGCCGTGCTTGAAAGTCAGGGGATAATTGGTGAATATGACACTCTGCCACGCCTTCCTGTCACAGTTGAATTTCATGCGAACCGCAGCTTAGACATTGTGTCGTCATTTGCTTCTCCCGTTCTTCAGTCGCCGAAAGGCTCTGGAGCAGATGCCTCCCTAAGCGCTGCAAATTCATTTTCGCTTCGTCTCTCGTCCAGCGATGGTTGCCTCGATTCTGATTTGTCTATGCTGGCCGTTGTCGAGTTAATGGAAAAAGAAGCTGATGCCAAAAGCCTGCGAAAAGAAACGGAGACCGAAGCATTACTTCGCGCGCCTGTAGTTCATCACCGTGAATCTGATTTTACTAAAATAAAGGACTTGAAATCCACTTGTTTACCCAGCCATAAAGATGAGAGATCGCCCGACAAGAAAATATCACGCAGTGCGCCGACACGTGATGGTGAAATTAAAGAAAATGAGATTCCAGACTCAGACATAGTTCCCTCCACACCCCCGAGGGAGAAACGACTCTCACAGGATGATTTTAAAACAAAACCTTCAGCCACTCCCTTGTCGACAAGAAAACGCTCATCTCCTCGACGACCGCCGTATTCAAGTAGCCCGGATGAAGGGCTTGTAATCATCGACGTCACAGGACACGAGCAAGTTTTTGCAATGTTCCTTAAAGAATGGCGCAGTCAAACTCGGTTTTCGTTAGCTGTAGCTTGTGAGCGCTTCCTTGATGACGTCCCCAGAATAGGAGGACGATTCAGTAATGCGCCAACATCGGAAGGGACCTCGAAGGGCCTGAAGGTGGAAGGAGAGGATTTAATGGTGGTGGGCGTTGCGGTGAGCTGGAGCGGTAAAGACGCTTATTACGTGTCTCTCAAAGAACATGCTCAGTCATCACCCAGTCAACCGGACGACAGTCAGGCTGAGTCAGCGGTTGATAGTAATCTGACGCTTGCTCGTCGTGTAAATGCACTGAAGAGTGTTGTTCGGTCCTTGACAGAAAGAGGCCGACGCATGGTTTGTTTTGATGTCAAGGAACACTTCAAGGTAACGAAACTCAATTTCCTTGGATTTCAAGCACACACGTTAATCTTGTACTTCGTCAAACGAAGGCCCGGGTTTAGCCTCTCAGAAGTCCTTTGGGCTCGTCACGCAACCTTTCTCGTGTGGAAGAAGACTGCGTGATGAGCACAAAAAAACCTTTGCTTAGGAGGCTACCCCGGGTTCGGCGCGTAACCATGTTGTCCTAAGAACATCTTTTTCCTTCAGACCTTAGCGAGATCTACTGGGGTCTCTCTCAGTGGACCGGCGGAGGACCCCAAGGTAGCCAGTTGGCTCTTGGACCCAGGAGCTAAAGAAAAGAACCTTCACCAGCTTGTAGGAAAGCACTTACCTGAGGAGGCACCTTTATTGGAAGGTTCGTTGTGAACAAGTTTCTTTTATGTAATAGCAAAGTAAACAGTCTGGGCCGGGTTGTTGCAAGCCCGGTTAAGCTAACCCAGGGTTAGCGAGAATTTTGAGTTTAATTTTGCAACTGTTTGGTGAGTTTTCCTGTTTATATTGTTTATCCTTCAGTTTTAAGTTTGAATAATCTCACACTACCCAAAACAAAAGCAGTGAAAAACATTTTTAAACACGAAAAATTAATACTTCGGTTAACTTTTAATCCTGGGTTAACGTTAACCGGCTTTTGAACAACACGGCCCTGAGTTACAAACAGCAGCAACATGTTTTTTATTCGTGCCAGAATAAAAATAGCTTACAATGTCAGAATGAGATGGAGTGGAGGTTTACTAAGTAGCTACAAGGCGAACGTGCAGCCGCCTCTATCTAGTTCTCCCGTTATTAGGTGTAGGACCCACTCTTTTATAAAGCGCGAACAGAGACCATCTATGAGAAAGACCTGCCCCAGACCTTTCGCCACCGTGTTTTTCCCGATGAACTCTACCTTTAAGAAAACAAAGTCACTGACGTGTTGAGCCATACGTTTTGGATTTCCGAATAAGATTTGTTTCCTTCTACTTTATTTATTTCGCTTTAATGTTTTTTAAACTCATCGCCAATAGATGAGCTTGGAGATGGTGCCTGCCAAAGTGGGCGGCGATTCCGGGGCGAGCAACGAGCCTTGAGCCACAGGCCATGAGCAGAGCACACAGGCCTCCACGGCAACTCTGCGAGCGGCCACCACCCACCAGGCACCGTCACACTGACCAAGTCAGTGGAGATACTTACCAACCCCATACTTACCAAATCCACCAATGAGGGAGGGAAGGTAAGGGGAAGAAGCGGAACAACTGAACGTTTTGCTGCTCGAAACAAGCAGCACCTCACACAGCAGGAACGACCAGCACGTGCGATTCAAGAAACCCTGTATGTCACCTCAATGCGCATGATTCCCTGACCACCGCTGATCAGCATGGCTTGATTTTAACTAAGCTTTAATTAAAACTTGAGAATTTGTCCAGACACCTACAAAAGCTGATAATGATACTCTCTTGCCCCCAGGTAGCGGCGGTGGACTGGGTACAGGTGGTCTGGCTCTAGCATTCCAATGCCAGCAGAGCGGCAGAGTGAGGGCCTGTGTCGAGTCTGTTTTAGTCCTTTCTTTGATGAAAAAGTTGAGTCCTTTGCTGGCGGCAGAGGATCTGATGTCGGCATTTACCAAGGTAAATTTTCAATTCGCATGTAACTGTTTGAAGTTAAACTGTATTAGTGTATGAGGTTGGTTTTATCATTTTACATACACCTCAAAATCCACTAGCGCCTGTCATATCAAAACATTGTTTACAGACTCGCCATAAAATTTACTCTTCGGGTCGGTGAGGAATTTTCGTTAATTCCGGTTTTTTTTTTGTCTGTTAAAAATGTGATTTGTTAAAAAAAAAATTGTGTGTGTTTTGTCTCATTTTAAACTTTCCAGTGGCAAGCGGGCAAATGTTAATGTCCAGTCCTGATCACTCACTGGTTTTAATGACGGTTTAAATCACATCAAGTCAATTGCACAAAGCGAAATAATTTAATGAACCAACCCTGACTGCAACCTCGTTGCCAGGGAAACGGCCCTGGGAACGAGGTTGTGCTGACTGTTAGCCGCTTGACGATAGGGCATATGTGAGTGGGTTGAGTGGCGAGAGAAGAGAGAAGGAGGCGGGCACGTTGTAAAATGTTTACCTTACGTTGAGAATCATAGGTTTCGCCTGTTGTATCCGTTGCAGGTGGAGATGCCATCTGTGCTGTGCTTGGCTCGCATGGAGTTAAATGGCTTAGGGTTCTCAGACGCAGAGAGTGAGCATCTTAAGAACGTCCTACAGGCAAAACTACACACGCTGGAGGAAGAAGCATACCGACTAGCCAATCACAGTTTTTCACTGACAAGTCGAGAAGACGTGGCTCAGGTGTGACTAAGCATTAGTTCTCATTCATTTCTTCGTTTGAATAAAAACAACGTGGAGAGCGTGAAAATTAACGTAAACAGGCCTGGCGATCAATGTTGGAAGCTTCTGTGTCTGCATCACAGACATGTTTTAGCACAGCATTTGTTTAGCTGCTTACACGGGACCGAGTATTTTTTTTTTTCATGTCGGCAGTTCATTGGCCATTTCCACCCATTGATTTACGTAACTTCTAACACTTGAAGCTTGCTCTGACGAAGGGCTAGTAAATTCTAAGTGGCGAGTAACGTTCATTTCATCACAACCTCACTCCTCCCTTGTAGGTACTTTTTGTAGAGCTGAAACTGCCGCACGACGGCAACTCGGAAGATGGCCTGGCTACTAAGCGCAAGACGCTGGGCGTGACCCGGCGTGGAACGTCACGTGGTACGAAGCATCTTAGCACCAACAAAGACGTGCTTGAAAGGCTTAAGAAGCTGCACCCGCTTCCCGGGCTGATTATAGAATGGCGGCGGATCAACTCAGCGCTAACTAAGGTCGTGTTCCCATTACAGAAGGAAAAGCGTTTCAATCCGACACTCGGCATGCCACGGATTCACTCCATGAGCCAGACGCACACGGCGACTGGACGAGTGTCATTCGCGGAGCCAAACTTGCAAAACGTCCCCAAAGATTTTGATATCACATTACCAACAACTATCGCCGAGAGTCCCCCTCCTGGAGCCTGGGACGAGAAGTCTTCCTCAAAACGAGGCAGAAGGAGGCGGCAGAGCACGATGAATGTAAAGCCTGGGACGAATTCAACAGGAGTGGCTCCAAACTTTTCAGTGAGCATGCGGAACGCTTTTGTCCCGTTTAAGAATGGCGTGCTCTTTGCCGCTGACTATTCTCAGCTTGAACTGAGACTCATTGCCCACCTCGCCAACGATGAACGCCTGCGCAAGATTCTAAACGGAGGAGGGGACGTGTTCAGAATGATCGCGGGCGAACTTTATCGAGCGCCCGCGGAGGCCATTCAAGTTAACCAGCGGCAGCACGCTAAACAGGTCTGTTATGGGATAATTTATGGTATTGGCGCCAAAGCGCTTGGAGAGCAGCTTGGTCTAGCTGAAGAGGAAGCGGCCTTGTTCATTGACAAGTTCACATCACGTTTTGTTGGAGTGAAGAAGTATTTGAAAGAGACAGTCGAGCAGTGCAAGAAGCAAGGCTTTGTGAAGACAGTTACCGGAAGAAAAAGATTCCTTCCGGCAATTAACTCACCAAACGTGCATGCGCACAGCCAGGCAGCGAGACAAGCTGTCAACACCACCGTGCAAGGGTCAGCGGCAGATTTGGTGAAGACAGCCATGGTTAACATTGACAAGAGGTTAACTAAGGAGTTCCCATCGTGCGGTTTGACGCATAGACATTCCCACCCGGATTTGCAGTCTAGTAGATGCAAAATTCGTGGGAAACCTTCCAAGTGCAATGTCCCATCACCTGTTGGAGGTTATTTTGTTTTGCAACTTCACGATGAGCTTATATTTGAGGTTTCAGTGAACGAATTAAGAAGCGTTGCGCAGATTGTTAAAAGTGAAATGGAGGACGCTATGAAACTCTCTGTTGTTACGCCTGTTAAAATGAAGGCTGGTCCTTCTTGGGGAAACATGGCGGAATTTGAACTATAAATCCTCGTATTGTGTCGAACCGAAACCGATTTATAACAAAAAATTATCATCGTGCGAAAAAGAGGACTAATTCTTCTCATTTATAATTGATTTTTCAAGCGTTAGGGAACGAATAACTGAGAGAGGTAGCGATGTTAGTTTGACCGAGCAACGGGAACAGGCTGTAAAAGGTTGCCGCCTGCCCAGTGCCTGCTCCAAGAGGTAGAACGAGAAACACTGGTAGCGAAAGGAAAAGAAAGGAAAGTCAAGAGACTGGGTCATGTCTGATTGAAGACTAACTACTGGACCAATAAGCGCATAAATAAGGCTGTGTGCAATTATGTTCTATACTTTTTAACGTCTTGACTATGAACACATTGTTCAAATGTATATAGTATATGTAAAATAATAGAGCATTGAAAAATCATGAAAATACGAATAGCTTTTTATTTATTAGCAATTCAAAAGAGCAACATTACATAAACTTAACTTATTTGAGCTGAATAGTGTTTTAATCAATAAATGTCAAAATTCTGCAAGAATTAAGAAAAACGTGTTCTTCAGTGGATTCTTGGCTGCTCTATGCATACGTGGAGATTTCCCTCAATGTAAGACATTGTAACTTAACATATATAACACATGTGAGATACAAGGCGCGTGAATGGTTTTGGGATCAAAAAGTCTGAAACCTAGCTTTGACTTCTTCCGTACAAGCGGATTTAACCGCTGACTTCTTCAATTAAATTCAGTTGACTTCTTTAATTAGATCCGTACGAGCGGTGAGCAAGCACAACTACTGAGCAAACCTGGGAACTGGCAAAAACGCTCTGAAATGCTGCATCAGCCTAGTTGCTGCGGAGCGAGCGTAGCGAGCGTAGCAGCAGTTCATAATCTAAATATAAAAGAAAGGTAGGAAAATTTGAGATTTTGCCATGGTTTTTAGCCTCGCTTTCAGCGGACCACAATGCTTTGCACTGTGGTAGAGCCTCGTTTTCAGCGGACCACAATGCTCTGCGCTGTGAAGAGCCTCGCTTTCAGTGGACCAGAATGCACTGCGCATTGCCTCAATTCGAGACCAAGACAACAAGCAACTGAGAAGTTCTAACATAACATAACATAACATAAGGTCTTCTACACTGTCATCTTGCTTTTTCGAGTTTCGACGACAGTTCAGTTGAGTGCCAGTACAGGATGATGATTTCATTGCAATGTTAGGTATCAGCCAGGGTTCAGAATGCGAATTTTCGAAATTTTTGATTTCGAGCCGTTCAATACCCGTTGACAAGTCCTGTCATTCTGGATTAACTTGTAGGTCACCGCGTCACGAAATAATAACAAGGTATCGTGGTGTCATTTTATCACGCATTACATACCGCAAGATTGATTCAAATGCCTGCGAAAAAAAAGAAGAGGTCGTGTTTGTTTTCATCTGCAACGGCAAGGCGGAAGAAGCCGAAAGACTCGTTTAGCTCTGATTGGGCTGAAGAATTAGCGGAGAGTGACAAAGGCTCTTACTTCGACCAGGAGCAATGGCTAAAGGAGTTGACCGAGCCGCCAAGCGCCGGAAATGTAGTGCAAGCCGGTCAAAAATTACGGTTGAAGAACCTCTTACAGATCTGGAAAGCACTGAAACATGGCAAAAGTTCTATGGCCACGCTATCGTAGCCGGTCAAAGACTGCAGGAAAAGATCAATGAGTCGGTGACCTGTCGCTTTTGTCAAGAAAGCGTTGAACTTGTGGAGAATTTAGGAAGTAAAAACGGACTTGGTTTCATTTGGATGTTTCAGTGCCAGAACGCGGCAGTCTCAAAGGTTTTTAGTTCTCTTGGTCTATCGCCGATAAACAGAAAATACAGTTTATTCCCGCCACGTCCCGCGTAAAGATTTGGCCTGCTGCATATCACCTGTCAAATGCCTATTGTTGTTGCAAGATGATCCCTCGCTGGTAAACTGGATGATTAGGTGTTATAATCTTATTGCGGTTAAGATGCCGCAAAAAATATATCTTTCTTTTTTTCTCGGAACGAAAATTTTGGAAAGTTAAGCGTACGTTTTTAACTCCAAGTCGGCAGCCCCTGAACCGATTTAGCTGAAATTTGCCCAGCTATTTGTCAGATTGTTTTTCTTGAGAAGCGTGTCGGCGATTTTTGTTTTCTTTTTCCGTTTTCGAATAATCGTCATTTTTTCGAAGGAAGTGCTGATGATTTGTCCCCTCTGACTTTATCCTATTGTCACAAAGAAGCAAATGAAAACTGAGACACGGTTTTTTAGTAGAACGTGTCAAGAAGCAAATGCGATGTTTATCGTTCTCTTCCGACATTCTTAGCGGGGACTGGAGTTGACTTTACACAGACATATGCTTTCGCAAAAAACGTCTCAATAGACCTTTTTACCGATACGGCGGCCATCTTGAATTCCGAGGAAATTATGGGATGCCCAGGGGGCAGATGAGAAATAATTAAAAAGAATACTGTGGCGTGATAACTTTTAACAATAATTTTTCGATAACCATAGGAACAACTGCCAAATATCGTGACGGAAAGATGTAACGCTTGTAATATTTGTTATGGAATATGAGAGACAAGCAGTAAAAATTTATCCTGAAAGCTGTGTATACGATAAATTTTCCAGCGATTGCCCCCTCGGCAGCCCATAATTTCTCAGTCAAAACAATAGAATTCAAGATGGCCGCCGTATCGGTAAAAAGGTCTATTGCGCTCTCTCTTACGATTTTCGATTTTTTTCGATTTTTCTATTTTTTCGATAGTACTGTCGTCTGCCAAAAATTGAACGTAGTTTAAGTATTTTTTCTGATAGCTTTGTCGTATACTCCTGTAGCTGCCATGTGATTCTTGCCGAAGCTCCTCGGCAAATTTGACAGGCTTTCATGTGTTCGCACTTGTGCACTAATTCGCACAGCTACATTCAGTATTTTTTAACAAGCCGTTGCATAAATTTATCGCACAAAATCAGTTAATTTTGTTCAGGAAATCTTAAACTTATGAACTTTATTGTTGCATAACTTCTTTCAGAAATTAAACGCTGTAACTGATGACATCATAAATTGAATATAACCACATCTTACTCAACAATTTCTGGGACTTGACCAAACAACCATTTCTACACAAGCTCTATACAATCCCTACTTCAATTTGCAAACAACATCCCAATTTCCGCAGCACTTTCATAGCTTTGGCTACACTAGTATGTAACCAGCCTAGTTAGATATCCATCAGTACGCTAGATTGATTCAAGTTTAGTAGCCACATCCCCAACCATTGTTTCTCTGTCATTACTAACTTTACTTCGACGTCCATTTTACAACAGTTTTTCATTTTGTATTATTTGTTTCAGAGATTTAAGGTTATTTTACATTCGACCATTGACCACGTATTTTTTATGTTTGGCAAATGATTAACCAATGTGCATGCATAAATAACGAAACCAAATCAAGTCAAATCATCGTGTGGCTAAAACAACTTAATTACGTGTTGTTGTCGACAAGACAACTTTATTACATCCCCTTTTCTACTTTACCACATTTATGTTCTTTCGCAGTTATTTGAAAATTGAGAGAAAGCGTTCCTTTCTTATTCGCTCGACATCTTTATAATTTAGCGACGTGAGCCCAATAAGCATGACGTCACAGCTTTAGGATTCGCACCGATACGAAAGCTAAGCCTTTTGTGATTGCTTTATATACTTATTAAATAAGAAATAAAGCTCCAAAGAATATGGTATGATTTTGAATGTCATAGACTCACATGATTTGACATCTCGATACCAGTTTCTCTGCTACTGGCAATTGTGAAAGTTCTCAACGAACTTGCCTGAGAGCTTCGAAAACCTTCCTTGTCCAATCGAGTGTTTCGATGACATCTGTTCCACAGCATTTCCAACGTTCTCCTAACGTCGCGGTTGCAGATTGAATAGATAATCGGATTTAAGACCGGGGATAGAGACATTAAGCCAAACGTGACCAGGTCATATTCGAATGATTGAGTTTTAGATTGGCAAATCCTTGCAATCAAAAAAGTCCCTCGTGGCAACCAGCAACACGCGAAACAGATTGTCACGCCAAGACAAGATCTGATCGCTTTGGTAAACTTTACTCGTTGGTTTCTCTTTGCATACTGGTTCGATTTCCTCGCATTTTCTCCTTGAACTTTGGCCGCTCGAAAAATTCGAGCATAGGCGAAAACGATTCCAGCTGTCGCCAGCAACATAACGGAGAAGAGAAACGCGCTAAATGCGCCGTCGAAATGCCTATAAGAAATTCGCGGCGACAGCATCCAAATGAGCCTCAAAAAATTCAAACCAGGCAGACTCCAAATCAAAAGCAAAACTTTCCATATATTTTTACCTGCCATTTTGCTCGGGTAATTGAGCGGATACAGAATTGCTTGATAACGATCGTACGTTAACGCGCAGATGCTAAGGAAAGACAGTGATACCGTATAATCAACCACGGTAACCAAAGGAGCGTGCCAAGGCGGCGCTGGAGAAACGACGAAGTGGAAAATTTTCCATGGTATCGCGACGAAACCTACCAAAATATCAGCTACGGCCAAATTCACAAAAAACAAGTTGCTGTTGGTTCGAAGTCTTCTCTGTGCCCAGAATAATATGCAGATTGCCACGTTTAAAATGGCGATAATTACGCTCGTTGAGCCAAACCAAGAGAAGATGAAAGGTATAAACCATGTAGTACCATTCATTTGCTGTGAGGTGTCGTTCATTTTGCAAGCTGTAGATTTTGAATCTCTCTCT
>CAXHUQ010000425.1:0-19461 GCA_964020085.1 Micromussa lordhowensis
TAAGCTTTCTACCACTACCCTCCATGACGGAGTCCCCCCTCACTTTCGGAGCACCGCAAGGGCCTGACTGCCGGCTATCGCCGGCAGGCAGGCGAAAAAGTTTTGGCCCAAAGTCGACACCGTTCTCAAAAATCCAGACATATATTGGCCTGGAATGCCAGGGACATGCCTCCAGCTTGAACCTGCTACCTCAAAGTGTTCTCCATCACCGGTCTGGGGCTACAGCAGCTGAACTGTAGGGTCTCCCAAAACATTCTGTCCCAATATATGTCTGGATTTATGAAAACCGTGCTCACCTCGGCACAACCACCCTGACAGTTTTCCAAGAAATTACAGGGTATTTTTAGACAGATCAGCCACAGGCAGCCTGGCAACACACACTCTACTCACCCAGCTTGCTTGTGACTGGCTGGCTGGCTTCCAGCCACTAAGCCCACAGGGCATGACTGACAAAGGCTGTCCTGCAAAGAAAATAAGCAGTTTTCCTAAGCAAAATGCCTCTCTCTGTGACTCACCCCACCCCCCAAAGGATAATTGCTGGGCCTTTCCCTTGGTACCAGCTGGTAGCCAGACACCTAAGCTTTCTACCACTACCCTCCATGACGGAGTCCCCCCTCACTTTCGGAGCACCGCAAGGGCCTGACTGCCGGCTATCGCCGGCAGGCAGGCGAAAAAGTTTTGGCCCAAAGTCGACACCGTTCTCAAAAATCCAGACATATATTATTTTTAATTTATTCATACATGAACTTTGTCTTTGATGATATTAATATTGAAAAATTTAAGAGCAAGTCTTTCCATGAAATTATTAACTATGCTTTATGTCATAAAAATTACAATAATCTTAAGACATAAATGTACAATGCCATACAAACATGCTTTAATTAATAGATAAAAATTCAATAGAACAGCTAACAGGATATCACAAAGAAGCTAACATAAAATTATTGCCTTCATAATACATATATATTATTAACCAAGCACGAGGGCCGTACTGGGAGAACATCGGCCCGAGGTCTTGACAGTATGGATCGAGTGCAGCGAGGTCCACACAAAAAAGACCAAGGGCCGATATTCTCCCAATACGGTCCAAAGCAAGCTTGGTTAATAAGAGATTTATTACACGACTCAAATTGTTTAGAAAAAAAACCCAAATGATAGACTGCAAAGACACCATAAACGTCAAGCGTCCAATTTTTATTTAGAGCAAACTGAACGTTTACTCACGTTTGACATTTTCAAAAAAAAAGAAAAACAACGTCGGAAGGAACAAAAATAACATTTTACGTGGAGTAAATACTTTTAGGGAAAAAAAAAGAAGTAAAACTATGAGAAAATCTTTGTGCGGGATCAATCGGGACAGTGTCCGGTCCAATACATAGAGAGTATTGGACCGGCAACGGAGCAATCTGATTGGCTGGCTTTAGTTATTGGCCGTCTGAACTAACCTAGTCGTGTAATAAGGTGCGTCTGATTGGTCAAAAACCCATGTTTGATCAGAGTATAAAACATAGAAAAATGTGTTTTATTGTTTTGTGTGTGTAAAATCTATATCATAAAGCAATATTTAGAAGCCTAAGCTGTGTATATATTATTAAACTGTGATAAAACACTCCAGACATTTGAGAACACTCGAGAAATATTGAAAACATGAGCTGCACAGACATGTATTTTCAACATTAATTCGCTCCTGTTCTCAAAATTGTCTGTCATGTTTATCACAGTGTAATGCATAGCTTAGCCTTCTTTATTTGTTAAGTAAAAGCTGCTTAAACTGATTAATAGTTGGCCAGTTTTCTAATAAATGAGGGATTAAACAGAGAAGAAAAAGATATATTTTCAACATCATTACTTTCATTAATATTCTTTATCACGCACTGTATTAATTCCATGATCTGGAATTTACATCCAAGTTTTATTAGCCAATAAAAAGCACCAAAGAAACATCTATAAGTACGTAATTTTAGAGTGTACTTTTTACCTAAAGAAATTTAAGCTTATAAACTTAGCTTGAAATTGCCCAATTACTTACATGGTCACTCAGTACAAACACTAACAGGAGATTGATAAAAAAAATTGTTTATTAATCAAGAGGATATAGATCTATCTATTTCTTTCTGGTCATAAACTTGTACGTAGCGAATAGAGGTTAAATAAGCTTGGTCAATATTTTGGTTCTGTCCTCGTGTACCGGTACACAAGAACCGATACAATAGACCCAACAATATGCAATAGCTAAACAAAGGCTTGTAAACAAAGGAGTACAATAGTTATTCCCTCTGTGTACCGGTACACCAGGACACAACCAATATTTTGCTAACTAGTATAGTGAGTTAAGAAAACTATGTGGTTTATTTAGGCGCTAGGCATTTCCATCATTATCTACATGGTTTAGTTTAACCATAAAATACCGCAAAAACATAAATGTAACTAGCCATAGAAATATCTTTTAATGTGATGTAATAAGGCAATGTGAAAATAAAGTATTGTTGTTGTTGATATACGAACACGCAAACTTACCGTTCAGTTCAAGTATTTCAGCAGAGCTAAAGCCAGAGTTTATAATCCACAACTAGTCATTCTATTCCGTGTAGCTTTATAGAATGGAATTATGGTCGTCCTTTGTGAAACCGTCAAAAAATATTATTTCATAGTGCGATTTAATTTGACCGCCATTTAAGCTCAGACCAGATGTTCTTCACAGTCCTGCGCGCGGTCCAGTTCCTGCGTCTGAGCTAAAAGTCACAGGACGCCAAACTCAAAAACAACATTCAAAATAGTTTACACTGCTTTTATGGCGATTACTATTCGCTTTAGATTCCAGTGTATAAGAGCACCATGTATTTAACTTCGGACTGTTCACAGCCCTTTATTTTTACGTAATAATTTTATTCGACCAGAAAACTTGACTGCGTAAAACCCTGGCCAAACGAAGTTGCAAGTAGACGCAAGTTCAAAACCTGGGTTTACATGCGACTCAGTAGTTGCAGGCCAACTACTGAAGTTTTCCAAGACGGCCAGACTACTCAGTCAATCTCAAACCGTAGTAAAACCAAACAAAGGCAAAGTAATTGCCTCATTACTTTCGACAGTCATTTTGACGGCTCTGATAAATCAGTTGTTGCGTCTTCGAGTATACATTCCCGGTAAACGAGGGCCTGAACTGAGGAAGCATTTATTTACTTTTCTTGGGTCGCTTTTGTGAATATTTAACCAAATTTATCCTCAAAACAGGACGGTGAAAATATTTCTTCTTAAGATACTCTTCATTTTTTGGAAAGAATTGACAACGCAATTTGCCGTAATTAATTCGTGGGTGGTCCAAGTGAGAGGTCCGTATCGCTATAAATGGACTGCTTACATTTTTTCTTCTCCAACGAGGAGTCATGTTCAGCTATTTAATTAAGAAGTTATTACATTTGCGTGTGAGGAAAGTATTTAATAGTTAATGTGGTGTACCACTTTGCAAAGCAGAAGCGAATAAACTGTTGAGTGCTGTGATTAGACGAAACAAAATATTCACAGCACGCCCCCAAAAGTAATTCAAGCCTCGTACAGTCAGTTGTACACAGTGTTTAACTATTATGCATTTCCTTACGAGTTCATTGGAGATTTATGTTTCAAAACATGGATTTGTTGCTAATTTTCAGAATATTTGTGATGAAAATAAGGAACGTGTTTGCGTGAGTTTAAACGTAGTTTAATGTGTGGGCGTGTGCTCTGACGGCTTATTCCAGACTGGTCTATTTCGAAATTTTTGACAGCGCTCTGGAGATCGAGAGCGCTCTCGTATATTCGGTCGGTCACGTCAGGCCATAAAATAAAAATGCCGGCTCTTTACGTTTCGGAAAGCTTGCCAAAACGGCATTCACAATATGACGACTTCCAGCAATTGCTCGATTCGAGCAGACGTTCTTCATAGCGACGAAAACAACATAAACAAACTTGTATACAAATTCGATTCCGCAAGGCCGTGGCAGTATTTTGTTCATGGTGATCCAATCGCGAGTTCAGTCGAGAAAGGAAGGAGGAAACTAGTCACCAACCACAAGTTCCAGAAGACTTATGTGCCAAAGGATAGGCGAACAACATTCAGACGAAAAAATGCGGCTTTCAGCGATATGAACAAGCTGCTTTTGACCTGTTGTCACAGTGGTTGCCTTTTGAGAAGAGGTGTATTCCAAACAAGAACTATCATACGAGCTCAGAGAAACACGGTTTATCAAAAGTCATACAATGAACAGAATTACCTCTTTTCCAAGCTCATGGAAATTAGAGTAACCGTAGGAGGAAAACGGAGGGCAACTTATACCATACCACCACTGGGAAAGGTTTGTCGGACTGCATTCAGAAAATGCTATGGGCTGTCAGCGAGCAAAATACAAGTGTTGCTGAAAAAGATTCATCCGGATAATCCTTCTGTAGAACCCGACCAGAGGGGCAAGAGAACGCCCAGAAAGTTTTTACCCCATGTGAAAAACGTGGTGATAGACTTTATTTGCTCATATGACGCTAGTGAATCACATTATCGGAAGTCACGGACCAATGCTAAGAAGTACTTCGACTCAAAAGTGTCCATGCGTCAAATGTGGTCTAAGTTCCTTAAGGAAAACCCAGATTTAAAGACAACCAGTTTAAGACGAAACAATAAGGGTCCAGTTTTAAGTTTTTCGTCATTTAGAAACATATTTAACAGCGAATTGAAGGAGGTGCTTAGTTTTAGAAAAGCCAGACAAGATACATGTCAAACGTGCGACAATATTTTCAATAAATTGAAGGAACAAATGAAGAAAACTGGACGGCACAGATCCGAAGATGAAATTTGTCGGCTGAGAAATCAACGCCAGTCTCACTTAAGAGAAAGCGAGGCTAGATTCGCTTCTTTGAAATATGATGTAACAATTCTTGCTACAAAAGTTCAACAGGGTCACCTGTCTTAATAAATATTAAATTGATAAGGGCTTCTTGTTTCTGCTTTTGATTTATTGTAGCGAGATCACTAGAGGCTGATGCATTCAACTTCAAACCCTGACCTTAAAATGTGTTAAATATAGATGAAATTTTTCTGACGGTTGCAGAGCCCTTAAAGAGAACGCTCATTCGACTAATACTCTTATCGGTATAACATATTGCAACGATATCTTTACAACCGAGAATATTAATGCAGACAAATTGTCGCTGCGTCTGTGCTTTGCTGTCATAAAAGCACTTTCGCTGTCATGCACGTACAAGAAGACTAAGGACAAAGTTTGAATTACGATGAAGCCCGCAATGCATGAGAAGATTAATTTAGCGATCCTGATGGGCCGTGAACGACAATCTCTCATTTACTTTGTCACCAAACATACTTCCGGTTTACAGAAATCGAATGCTCTCCTCTTTATATTTCCATATGCAAGCTCACAGCAATTTAGAGACAGCCGAAATTCCCATGTCACGTACTGTAATTTGTTTATTTTATCGGTAGTTGGATATTCCAAGAGTTCAAAGTAAACAAAACGACTTAAAAACGTCGAAGATAGACAATGAAGTCAAGAATTTAAAAATTAGAAATGATCCAATTGAGTTGCTTTTAGAAGGTGGCAATAGCAGAGAGCGTTCTCACGGGTTTTCCTAGGTATGTCTCCTGACGCGTCGTCTTTGAATTATCTTTGTATTAGTTTACTTGCAGGTAAATTTTTCCAATGTTTTATAGGTCCGGTAAGTTACTATTATCCTGAATGAACGCCTCAGATATCAATAAGTACACTCTGATTACTTAGTCCACTTTCGCCTAGGTTGCGCACCTTATCCCCCCCCCCCCAAAAAAAAAACCCTTCGACTATCCAAAAAATTAAATCGTTTTGCCCGAGTAGCTTTCTAGCGCTTTCATCTGCTGTTTAGTTTTTATTTTGTAAATAATAATTATTGTCTTCTGGGCTGAAAAACACTCCTTGATAGATCAACGGGATGTATACATTTTACTGCTAGTATCACTAGAGAAAATTCATCGCTGTAGTTCAGTTGCTGTTTTATTTTCTTCACTAGTGAAATTTTTGATTAACGTTACTGATTGGCTGATAAGCCAGCACCATGCACACGATCGTCCGATTTTTATGGGTAAATCTCCGTACCTATAAATTAAATGCTTTAATCGTCAGTTCAAACACACCTGGCTGTATAGGCTGCAAAGATGCCACCCAAATTTGCGAACGTCAGGAAAATTATGCTTAAGCACAAACGGGCAGCAAAATGTCCGTTCTTGCAAGAGTTCATTATTAAATGTGTTGCTTTGGCGGACGAGACAAGTTTTGTTTCTTCCGAAGAAATGTTTAAGGAATATTGCAGAGTAGTTTCATTGTGGACAGAAGAGGACAGTGTGCGCGGGCAAACCCAGTATCTCATGAAAAGGGAAGTTTTTACAGGGTAAGTATTAAATTCGTGGATCCCAAATGTCTGCCGTTGCACCTACAAATTTAACTTAATTCCTATTAGGCTAAACCCGAAAAAAAGGTCGAGCTGTCATCAGTTTACCTTGGGTCTGCGCTGGTGTTAATTTAGGCGGCATTTAGCACCGCCCGGTTAAATCAAACTCGGTTATTTCAAGCATTCCGTTCTTTGGAACTGATTTTTGTCTTCTTTTAGCTGTAACGTACCAATCCTTTTTAATTCCAACAACAATAGTACAACTGAAAAATATATTAACATTAAAGCATATATCAAATCACCTTTGAAAAAAAAGTGGTAGGCATGTCTTTGATCATCGTTAACTTAATGGTTCTTGTCCTGCAAAGTAACTCAGCTTTAGCTAAGTGGAGTTGAAGAATTACCATTAAAGCCCATTTACACAAGCGATTTATGGTGGCCTTATCTTTGTAAAGCGTAAAGTTGTTACTATTTTCGATACGATTTGGTCTTCATTTCACCGTGATATCGCCTTGTTTATAAGTTGTGTGTACATGCTCTAATAATAATACTCTTTTAATTTGAACACTGCGATATCCCGCACAAAACGAGCAGATATTGCAGATGGTTAGCTATAACGCACACCCAAAATAATCCGTGAAAATGTGCACAGTTCAGGGCTCATTGTTTTCAAAATAATAATAAAAAATATTTTTAGACACCGACCTCATGTTTCACAACTTCTCCTATTTTGAACGTTGCTTACAACAAACAACAAAAACAACAAAACTTTATTAATTTTTCATTAATTTACAGCCATGAATTTTAGTGCAATAAATTGTCTTACACGTACCCTTTATGATTATAAAAATAATTTTAAAACTTAGCCCCTTCACTGCCAAGGGTCTCCCTTTGACGAGTAAAATCGTCTGGTGTTAGACGGAGTAAAATCTATTAAGTCGCCCTTGGCAGTGAAAGGGTTAATAAAAGATAGTTTCTTAAATAATCTAGGCCGGCTTCCGTACCATGTGACCGGATCCTGCAAAGGGCCTATTTCTTATGTCGTTAAGAATGACAGTAATCAAGAAAAAATGTATGCAGATTGAGCGAACCATTCTCAGCATTTAAACATTGTATCTTTTTACTTTGTGTTTATCAGCAATTTAAGAAAGCAGTTCTTGCTCATGGCCAGCAGAGGCTGTGGTCAATAGTATCAACAATACAAGCAGGAAACATTAGAGGGTATACGGGGATAGCCCTACAACGCCCAAAGAGAGAGCCAGATGTAGAATTTGGGGGGCGTATAATGGCTGAAAGAATTCAGCATTATATGTCCCTCAACCCCAAACCTGCTCCACCAATTGAGGTAAGCAGTTATACATATCATATTTATCTCATGCTATCTCTTTGGGAATTAATCGTTGGAATGCTGAACATTATGTTTGTTTCGCAAGCTTCACGATGTGCCGAGTGACCCAGTTAGAAAGGCGGGAAAGTGTGCCTTCGCCTCACGTGACATTACAAAGTGCGAGATCATATGCGAATATGAGGGAGAATTGCTTACTGTCGAGGAAGCCAAGGCGCGCGAGGAGAGCTATAGAGAGGAAGGAAAAGTCTGCGCCCTTATGGTTTTCGAGAGTGCAGGTCGCCAGATTGCGTGAGTGTTATTATAAGTGTGTACATAAGCGTGTTTTGATATTTGTTTTATAATTTGCTATGTATACCACATTGAAAATTCAGAGGCAAATTGGGAAAATAATGCAGTTTGGTTTAGATCATAAATGAAATGAAATTCTAGCATAAACAATTTAATCAGAGGCGGCTCCGTAGGACAAGCACAGGAGTGTTTTTTTAAATAAAAACAATAAGATATATGGTAGGTTACATCTAAATAGACAACTAACTAATGAAACCCAAGTGGCACTTGGAAACGCTGCCGCTTGGTACGTCGAACTAGTCACTTGCATATTTGCTTGCTTGCCTTTTGTGTTAAGGTTCGCCAAAAGAGCTACAAGTCTCGTAAACATAAAGTTTATAAAGCGACACTACTGCGCACTAAAAACGGGACTCGTGTGACATCTGTTGTTAGTTACGGATAGACGTATGTACATGTGCCTCAGCACTACGTTGCAGAAACCTGCTTCAAATTATGAAATATGTTTTTCTGTTCCTGGAAACACTGTGTAATATTCTCTCTTTTGTATTTTTATTTAGGATTGATCCATATAGAGGCAATATCAGTAGCGAATTACCCTGGGGTGCAACTCTTAACCACTCAAGGAATAATGCGAATGTTAGACCCTTCATCGCCAACAAAAACTCAAGAATGCCAAGGGTGTTTTTTGTAGCCCTGCACGACATCCCAGAAACAGTAGAGTTACTATGGGATTACAATGATAAAGAGTGGGCACTGTATTCAAATAGCCAGACCCTTCCCCAGTAACTTAGTAAAAACATGAAGTATTGTGTATTTGTGGAGAATAAAGGGAACATCTCCAGAAGAAAAAAATATAATAAAAGTTATTATCCTTCATCATCTGCAGAGTCTTCTTCGCAAGCTAATGAGGCATAAAACGCTTGTGCGCGTTCAGATAAATATTTTCGCGCTAACTTTAAACAATCTTTTTTCACTTGATTATTTACAGGCCTCTGTTCATGTCTCACAGGTACAAGTAAATCGGAATTCAAATCCGTCATTTGCTTTTTCTTGTAGAATGAGACCATTCTTGGCTTCTCTTTAGTGTCAATATTAAACCGTATAAGCACAGTCTCTGGATGGTGTGTAAGTTCCAATTTCCCCTCCAAATCCGCGACTTCTCCGTAGCCAAAATTTAGCCACGCCAACCTTCTGACCTCGAATTTCTCGTTATCTAGATCCTCACTCCTGGATATATATTGCCTCCTAAGCCAGGATTTATAGTCCTTGATCATGTCTAAAGTTGCCCAATGTACCTCGATATTTTTTAAAGGACTGTTCTTGAGCAGCATTGCCCATTCTTGTGGTAACTCAACCCTCTCAATTGTGTCGAAGAACTTTTGTATACAGCCAAATCGCCTGTCGCATATCGAGTACGAATGTCCTTCTAAGAGAAACTTGAGATCTATTCTCAGAAACTGTCCCTCTTTCACCAGGTAATCGAGGTAAAAAAACAAGAAGCATTCTTTAAATTGACCAGGAGAGTTATCACACCAGATTGTTAGCTGATCAAACCTGCCATATTTTGTTTCCATTTTGTAGAGTAGATTGTTTAACAAAGATATTACCTCGTTCGGTCCTGCTCCACCAATACTGTCATCGTAGAGGAAGCAGTGAATAGTTTCTTCATTTGCACAGTATATTCCGAGAAGATTGGTCCTTAATTTCCTCGAATAGTGGCTATCTTGTGCAGAGACCTTTGGACAGGGCAATGTCTTGTGATAATCAAGTTGTAGGACGAGTGCTTTTGGAAACATGTTTTTTTTAAGTTTTTAGAGTTTGGTCATGCATCTATTTATTCGCTCGACTACGTGAATTTTATTTTCAACGAAGAAAGTTCACGATTCCTCTCGGTAAACCCCTACTAAACAACTCTTAAAATTGCTTCACTAAGACACGTACTGATAAGATGTGATCACATCACATGCGTGACGTCTATGAGGACCAGACGGAGTGTTGACACTTGGAGGGTTCATGGGTCACGTTTATGTATTTCAATGATCTCTTTCTGGGACGTCGATTCATTTTGTTTACAATTATATGGTGCTAAGTAGAAACTTGGCCGGTAAGATAAACTCCTACTCTGCTAACCCGAAGAAAAAAAACTGTCTCCCCGGTTTTTTGAGCTCTAATCGATTCCCTCGGGTTTCCCCTATTATTTTTTAGGCAGTTAAAACCGCTTAATTCGAACACGGGTTTTCCAGTTTTCTCTTCCAATCTTTTTTTAGTCAATTTATTTCAACTCTAACAAAGACTACTTGCAATGTGAAAAAATCTTACAGCACAATACTACAATGATAGCTATAAAAAACACCCTACTTACAGTTACGTTACGTTACAACATTAGTATTTACAACATTAGCACTAACAATTAACCAAATTAAGTGTTCGTGTTCGCTTCAAGTCTCGTGAAATTTATAAAGCGATGCTACACATTAACAGGGCTCACTGAATAAGATGTACATACGTTAGGAGGCTGGTTATGTACGAATTGACGTATGTTTCAGTTTATGTGCTTCAGATCAGTCAGTATGTAAGCAAGTACAAGCAAGAAAGCAAGCGAAGTAAAAGTTTTATTTAGACCCGATATTTCATTCAGGACTTTACAATATTTAGTTAGTCTAATTAACCTAGATGATAATAGAGGGGTAAGTTTCTAAAGAAACTGTGGTACTGGGTTGGTGGGCAGTATTTCAAGACAATTTGTGATTTATTAGGTAGGAAATTCGGTTTTATCAACTGCATGGGTTGATAATCTGACATAAGGCCACCGTAAAGAGATTCGTAAGCTAAAAAGATTCGAATCTCTTTACGGTGGTCAATTCACATTACCAATCCAATTAATAAAATCACTAATAACTACTACAATAAAAGAAATAAAAATTTGCATATGCATTACAAGGAAGTCGTGTATACAAGGACAATAAAACTCAGATATGTCCAGGATTGGATATTATAAGCATCACAAAGTGTCCTCATTAATAAAGTCACCTAAACACACACAATATTCAGTCGAATATGACGGAGTATGAAAATTCCAAATAACCTGGACAAATATGAAGTACTAATTAAACAATACTTGCATCAATCCTGGACATAATTATTAGTCTGGACATATTTAGTGATAAAACTTACATAAGACTACTATCAAGATCATAATTTTTCAACTTAAATTGAAATTCATAAGAGAGGGCAACTGTATATCCAAGAGCAGACTATTCGGTTTCCACGGCACAGTTCCGGAGTAGGATAGCCTTCTTTTGCAATAATTAGTGCAGGGCTGTGTGATGGCAAGCGAACTACTATTATACTAATGCAAATGTTGTAATCTGATTGACTGAGCTATTCCACACTATCAGCGTTCGGCATCATCAACTATGACCTCATAGAAATCTTATTGTTAAATACCTTAAATGACTCTTAGAACAGCATCCGCACATGCACACCGAGCTCCAGAAGTCGATATAAGGTTGGACCAAGGAGTTGTCAATTAAAAGTAGAGTCTTCACTCCTTTAATTTGTGGCAAATTGTTTCAATTAATCTACAAGAAATGCTCTGTTTCTCGGTGTTATAAAGAGTAGTACGAAACACGGCCGTGTATATGCTACTTTATAAACCTTTAGAATTAATCCATGTAGAGGCAGTCTAAGGGGCCAATGACACATTAATTAATTCACCAAACAATGCAAATCTCAAAATCATGCTAACCATCAAACACCAAAGAAATCTAAGAGGTCCCACAATAAATTAAACTATTACAATACAACTAATTACACAGAAAAAGGGAAAGCATTGTATTAGAAACGAAAGATACCACAATTACTACATAAGTTTATGCGGGAAAATGTGCCTTTGTAACATACAAAACGTCTCAACCTAAATATCTTTCCTGTATCAAAAAAACAAAACTGACTACCAATAGTGTACAATAGCTTGTGACTGGCTGGCTGGCTTCCAGCCACTAAGCCCACAGGGCATGACTGACAAAGGCTGTCCTGCAAAGAAAATAAGCAGTTTTCCTAAGCAAAATGCCTCTCTCTGTGACTCACCCCACCCCCCAAAGGATAATTGCTGGGCCTTTCCCTTGGTACCAGCTGGTAGCCAGACACCTAAGCTTTCTACCACTACCCTCCATGACGGAGTCCCCCCTCACTTTCGGAGCACCGCAAGGGCCTGACTGCCGGCTATCGCCGGCAGGCAGGCGAAAAAGTTTTGGCCCAAAGTCGACACCGTTCTCAAAAATCCAGACATATATTGGCCTGGAATGCCAGGGACATGCCTCCAGCTTGAACCTGCTACCTCAAAGTGTTCTCCATCACCGGTCTGGGGCTACAGCAGCTGAACTGTAGGGTCTCCCAAAACATTCTGTCCCAATATATGTCTGGATTTATGAAAACCGTGCTCACCTCGGCACAACCACCCTGACAGTTTTCCAAGAAATTACAGGGTATTTTTAGACAGATCAGCCACAGGCAGCCTGGCAACACACACTCTACTCACCCAGCTTGCTTGTGACTGGCTGGCTGGCTTCCAGCCACTAAGCCCACAGGGCATGACTGACAAAGGCTGTCCTGCAAAGAAAATAAGCAGTTTTCCTAAGCAAAATGCCTCTCTCTGTGACTCACCCCACCCCCCAAAGGATAATTGCTGGGCCTTTCCCTTGGTACCAGCTGGTAGCCAGACACCTAAGCTTTCTACCACTACCCTCCATGACGGAGTCCCCCCTCACTTTCGGAGCACCGCAAGGGCCTGACTGCCAGCTATCGCCGGCAGGCAGGCGAAAAAGTTTTGGCCCAAAGTCGACACCGTTCTCAAAAATCCAGACATATATTGGCCTGGAATGCCAGGGACATGCCTCCAGCTTGAACCTGCTACCTCAAAGTGTTCTCCATCACCGGTCTGGGGCTACAGCAGCTGAACTGTAGGGTCTCCCAAAACATTCTGTCCCAATATATGTCTGGATTTATGAAAACCGTGCTCACCTCGGCACAACCACCCTGACAGTTTTCCAAGAAATTACAGGGTATTTTTAGACAGATCAGCCACAGGCAGCCTGGCAACACACACTCTACTCACCCAGCTTGCTTGTGACTGGCTGGCTGGCTTCCAGCCACTAAGCCCACAGGGCATGACTGACAAAGGCTGTCCTGCAAAGAAAATAAGCAGTTTTCCTAAGCAAAATGCCTCTCTCTGTGACTCACCCCACCCCCCAAAGGATAATTGCTGGGCCTTTCCCTTGGTACCAGCTGGTAGCCAGACACCTAAGCTTTCTACCACTACCCTCCATGACGGAGTCCCCCCTCACTTTCGGAGCACCGCAAGGGCCTGACTGCCGGCTATCGCCGGCAGGCAGGCGAAAAAGTTTTGGCCCAAAGTCGACACCGTTCTCAAAAATCCAGACATATATTGGCCTGGAATGCCAGGGACATGCCTCCAGCTTGAACCTGCTACCTCAAAGTGTTCTCCATCACCGGTCTGGGGCTACAGCAGCTGAACTGTAGGGTCTCCCAAAACATTCTGTCCCAATATATGTCTGGATTTATGAAAACCGTGCTCACCTCGGCACAACCACCCTGACAGTTTTCCAAGAAATTACAGGGTATTTTTAGACAGATCAGCCACAGGCAGCCTGGCAACACACACTCTACTCACCCAGCTTGCTTGTGACTGGCTGGCTGGCTTCCAGCCACTAAGCCCACAGGGCATGACTGACAAAGGCTGTCCTGCAAAGAAAATAAGCAGTTTTCCTAAGCAAAATGCCTCTCTCTGTGACTCACCCCACCCCCCAAAGGATAATTGCTGGGCCTTTCCCTTGGTACCAGCTGGTAGCCAGACACCTAAGCTTTCTACCACTACCCTCCATGACGGAGTCCCCCCTCACTTTCGGAGCACCGCAAGGGCCTGACTGCCGGCTATCGCCGGCAGGCAGGCGAAAAAGTTTTGGCCCAAAGTCGACACCGTTCTCAAAAATCCAGACATATATTGGCCTGGAATGCCAGGGACATGCCTCCAGCTTGAACCTGCTACCTCAAAGTGTTCTCCATCACCGGTCTGGGGCTACAGCAGCTGAACTGTAGGGTCTCCCAAAACATTCTGTCCCAATATATGTCTGGATTTATGAAAACCGTGCTCACCTCGGCACAACCACCCTGACAGTTTTCCAAGAAATTACAGGGTATTTTTAGACAGATCAGCCACAGGCAGCCTGGCAACACACACTCTACTCACCCAGCTTGCTTGTGACTGGCTGGCTGGCTTCCAGCCACTAAGCCCACAGGGCATGACTGACAAAGGCTGTCCTGCAAAGAAAATAAGCAGTTTTCCTAAGCAAAATGCCTCTCTCTGTGACTCACCCCACCCCCCAAAGGATAATTGCTGGGCCTTTCCCTTGGTACCAGCTGGTAGCCAGACACCTAAGCTTTCTACCACTACCCTCCATGACGGAGTCCCCCCTCACTTTCGGAGCACCGCAAGGGCCTGACTGCCGGCTATCGCCGGCAGGCAGGCGAAAAAGTTTTGGCCCAAAGTCGACACCGTTCTCAAAAATCCAGACATATATTGGCCTGGAATGCCAGGGACATGCCTCCAGCTTGAACCTGCTACCTCAAAGTGTTCTCCATCACCGGTCTGGGGCTACAGCAGCTGAACTGTAGGGTCTCCCAAAACATTCTGTCCCAATATATGTCTGGATTTATGAAAACCGTGCTCACCTCGGCACAACCACCCTGACAGTTTTCCAAGAAATTACAGGGTATTTTTAGACAGATCAGCCACAGGCAGCCTGGCAACACACACTCTACTCACCCAGCTTGCTTGTGACTGGCTGGCTGGCTTCCAGCCACTAAGCCCACAGGGCATGACTGACAAAGGCTGTCCTGCAAAGAAAATAAGCAGTTTTCCTAAGCAAAATGCCTCTCTCTGTGACTCACCCCACCCCCCAAAGGATAATTGCTGGGCCTTTCCCTTGGTACCAGCTGGTAGCCAGACACCTAAGCTTTCTACCACTACCCTCCATGACGGAGTCCCCCCTCACTTTCGGAGCACCGCAAGGGCCTGACTGCCGGCTATCGCCGGCAGGCAGGCGAAAAAGTTTTGGCCCAAAGTCGACACCGTTCTCAAAAATCCAGACATATATTGGCCTGGAATGCCAGGGACATGCCTCCAGCTTGAACCTGCTACCTCAAAGTGTTCTCCATCACCGGTCTGGGGCTACAGCAGCTGAACTGTAGGGTCTCCCAAAACATTCTGTCCCAATATATGTCTGGATTTATGAAAACCGTGCTCACCTCGGCACAACCACCCTGACAGTTTTCCAAGAAATTACAGGGTATTTTTAGACAGATCAGCCACAGGCAGCCTGGCAACACACACTCTACTCACCCAGCTTGCTTGTGACTGGCTGGCTGGCTTCCAGCCACTAAGCCCACAGGGCATGACTGACAAAGGCTGTCCTGCAAAGAAAATAAGCAGTTTTCCTAAGCAAAATGCCTCTCTCTGTGACTCACCCCACCCCCCAAAGGATAATTGCTGGGCCTTTCCCTTGGTACCAGCTGGTAGCCAGACACCTAAGCTTTCTACCACTACCCTCCATGACGGAGTCCCCCCTCACTTTCGGAGCACCGCAAGGGCCTGACTGCCGGCTATCGCCGGCAGGCAGGCGAAAAAGTTTTGGCCCAAAGTCGACACCGTTCTCAAAAATCCAGACATATATTGGCCTGGAATGCCAGGGACATGCCTCCAGCTTGAACCTGCTACCTCAAAGTGTTCTCCATCACCGGTCTGGGGCTACAGCAGCTGAACTGTAGGGTCTCCCAAAACATTCTGTCCCAATATATGTCTGGATTTATGAAAACCGTGCTCACCTCGGCACAACCACCCTGACAGTTTTCCAAGAAATTACAGGGTATTTTTAGACAGATCAGCCACAGGCAGCCTGGCAACACACACTCTACTCACCCAGCTTGCTTGTGACTGGCTGGCTGGCTTCCAGCCACTAAGCCCACAGGGCATGACTGACAAAGGCTGTCCTGCAAAGAAAATAAGCAGTTTTCCTAAGCAAAATGCCTCTCTCTGTGACTCACCCCACCCCCCAAAGGATAATTGCTGGGCCTTTCCCTTGGTACCAGCTGGTAGCCAGACACCTAAGCTTTCTACCACTACCCTCCATGACGGAGTCCCCCCTCACTTTCGGAGCACCGCAAGGGCCTGACTGCCGGCTATCGCCGGCAGGCAGGCGAAAAAGTTTTGGCCCAAAGTCGACACCGTTCTCAAAAATCCAGACATATATTGGCCTGGAATGCCAGGGACATGCCTCCAGCTTGAACCTGCTACCTCAAAGTGTTCTCCATCACCGGTCTGGGGCTACAGCAGCTGAACTGTAGGGTCTCCCAAAACATTCTGTCCCAATATATGTCTGGATTTATGAAAACCGTGCTCACCTCGGCACAACCACCCTGACAGTTTTCCAAGAAATTACAGGGTATTTTTAGACAGATCAGCCACAGGCAGCCTGGCAACACACACTCTACTCACCCAGCTTGCTTGTGACTGGCTGGCTGGCTTCCAGCCACTAAGCCCACAGGGCATGACTGACAAAGGCTGTCCTGCAAAGAAAATAAGCAGTTTTCCTAAGCAAAATGCCTCTCTCTGTGACTCACCCCACCCCCCAAAGGATAATTGCTGGGCCTTTCCCTTGGTACCAGCTGGTAGCCAGACACCTAAGCTTTCTACCACTACCCTCCATGACGGAGTCCCCCCTCACTTTCGGAGCACCGCAAGGGCCTGACTGCCGGCTATCGCCGGCAGGCAGGCGAAAAAGTTTTGGCCCAAAGTCGACACCGTTCTCAAAAATCCAGACATATATTGGCCTGGAATGCCAGGGACATGCCTCCAGCTTGAACCTGCTACCTCAAAGTGTTCTCCATCACCGGTCTGGGGCTACAGCAGCTGAACTGTAGGGTCTCCCAAAACATTCTGTCCCAATATATGTCTGGATTTATGAAAACCGTGCTCACCTCGGCACAACCACCCTGACAGTTTTCCAAGAAATTACAGGGTATTTTTAGACAGATCAGCCACAGGCAGCCTGGCAACACACACTCTACTCACCCAGCTTGCTTGTGACTGGCTGGCTGGCTTCCAGCCACTAAGCCCACAGGGCATGACTGACAAAGGCTGTCCTGCAAAGAAAATAAGCAGTTTTCCTAAGCAAAATGCCTCTCTCTGTGACTCACCCCACCCCCCAAAGGATAATTGCTGGGCCTTTCCCTTGGTACCAGCTGGTAGCCAGACACCTAAGCTTTCTACCACTACCCTCCATGACGGAGTCCCCCCTCACTTTCGGAGCACCGCAAGGGCCTGACTGCCGGCTATCGCCGGCAGGCAGGCGAAAAAGTTTTGGCCCAAAGTCGACACCGTTCTCAAAAATCCAGACATATATTGGCCTGGAATGCCAGGGACATGCCTCCAGCTTGAACCTGCTACCTCAAAGTGTTCTCCATCACCGGTCTGGGGCTACAGCAGCTGAACTGTAGGGTCTCCCAAAACATTCTGTCCCAATATATGTCTGGATTTATGAAAACCGTGCTCACCTCGGCACAACCACCCTGACAGTTTTCCAAGAAATTACAGGGTATTTTTAGACAGATCAGCCACAGGCAGCCTGGCAACACACACTCTACTCACCCAGCTTGCTTGTGACTGGCTGGCTGGCTTCCAGCCACTAAGCCCACAGGGCATGACTGACAAAGGCTGTCCTGCAAAGAAAATAAGCAGTTTTCCTAAGCAAAATGCCTCTCTCTGTGACTCACCCCACCCCCCAAAGGATAATTGCTGGGCCTTTCCCTTGGTACCAGCTGGTAGCCAGACACCTAAGCTTTCTACCACTACCCTCCATGACGGAGTCCCCCCTCACTTTCGGAGCACCGCAAGGGCCTGACTGCCGGCTATCGCCGGCAGGCAGGCGAAAAAGTTTTGGCCCAAAGTCGACACCGTTCTCAAAAATCCAGACATATATTGGCCTGGAATGCCAGGGACATGCCTCCAGCTTGAACCTGCTACCTCAAAGTGTTCTCCATCACCGGTCTGGGGCTACAGCAGCTGAACTGTAGGGTCTCCCAAAACATTCTGTCCCAATATATGTCTGGATTTATGAAAACCGTGCTCACCTCGGCACAACCACCCTGACAGTTTTCCAAGAAATTACAGGGTATTTTTAGACAGATCAGCCACAGGCAGCCTGGCAACACACACTCTACTCACCCAGCTTGCTTGTGACTGGCTGGCTGGCTTCCAGCCACTAAGCCCACAGGGCATGACTGACAAAGGCTGTCCTGCAAAGAAAATAAGCAGTTTTCCTAAGCAAAATGCCTCTCTCTGTGACTCACCCCACCCCCCAAAGGATAATTGCTGGGCCTTTCCCTTGGTACCAGCTGGTAGCCAGACACCTAAGCTTTCTACCACTACCCTCCATGACGGAGTCCCCCCTCACTTTCGGAGCACCGCAAGGGCCTGACTGCCGGCTATCGCCGGCAGGCAGGCGAAAAAGTTTTGGCCCAAAGTCGACACCGTTCTCAAAAATCCAGACATATATTGGCCTGGAATGCCAGGGACATGCCTCCAGCTTGAACCTGCTACCTCAAAGTGTTCTCCATCACCGGTCTGGGGCTACAGCAGCTGAACTGTAGGGTCTCCCAAAACATTCTGTCCCAATATATGTCTGGATTTATGAAAACCGTGCTCACCTCGGCACAACCACCCTGACAGTTTTCCAAGAAATTACAGGGTATTTTTAGACAGATCAGCCACAGGCAGCCTGGCAACACACACTCTACTCACCCAGCTTGCTTGTGACTGGCTGGCTGGCTTCCAGCCACTAAGCCCACAGGGCATGACTGACAAAGGCTGTCCTGCAAAGAAAATAAGCAGTTTTCCTAAGCAAAATGCCTCTCTCTGTGACTCACCCCACCCCCCAAAGGATAATTGCTGGGCCTTTCCCTTGGTACCAGCTGGTAGCCAGACACCTAAGCTTTCTACCACTACCCTCCATGACGGAGTCCCCCCTCACTTTCGGAGCACCGCAAGGGCCTGACTGCCGGCTATCGCCGGCAGGCAGGCGAAAAAGTTTTGGCCCAAAGTCGACACCGTTCTCAAAAATCCAGACATATATTGGCCTGGAATGCCAGGGACATGCCTCCAGCTTGAACCTGCTACCTCAAAGTGTTCTCCATCACCGGTCTGGGGGCTACAGCAGCTGAACTGTAGGGTCTCCCAAAACATTCTGTCCCAATATATGTCTGGATTTATGAAAACCGTGCTCACCTCGGCACAACCACCCTGACAGTTTTCCAAGAAATTACAGGGTATTTTTAGACAGATCAGCCAC